>NCQS01066218.1:0-10087 GCA_002740445.1 Pachycereus pringlei
ATTAACCGCATGTTCCTTAGTTTATTTATTGAAGCATAGTTAACATGACCAAGTCTACCATGCCATAAATCCACAAACTCAGCAATATAAACAGAAGTGGAAGCATTTCCATTAGCAGCATCAGGGGTAACATTCAAAATAAAAAGCCCCCTACTACGATACCCCTTTCCAACAAAAATTCCGTTACGAAGAATAACAATTTTCCCAGCTTTTTGGTTTACTTCAAAACTAGCAACATCAAGGAGGCTACTAAAAACGAAGTTTCTACGAAGGGCAGCTACATATAACACATTGTTTAAGCATAAAGATATTCTAGAAGTAAATTTACGAAGTACTTTCCCTTTACCCATAACTCCAGCGGTGGCAGCATTGCCCATAAAGACGTGTTCACCATCAAGAGCATCTTCAAAGTCATGCATCAAATCCTTGTTGGCTCAGAAGTGCCTTGTTGCTCTGGTATCCAGAATCCATTCTGTGGGGTTAGACACCAAGTTGACCTCTAGCGTCACTGCACGAAAAATCTCAGTATCTTCAGTCAGATTGGCTTGTGAAGTAGCTTGCCCAGTGGGTTTCTGGTTCGTCTGACTAGGTTCTTTGCGAAGGTTGCACTGATATGCCCTGTGGCCTGGTTTGCCACAAATGTAACAGACAACCTTCTGCTTCTGGATCTTATTGTTTGTTCTTTTCAACTAGTTCTGATGTTTGGATCGCTTCTAATCCTTCTTATTTTTCCCTTTGAACCTGTCTCTGTTTGAAGGCACATGAGATTCAATATGGTTAGCTTTAGATAAATTTACGGACAAGGAAGACATCTTATCTTTTAGCCTATTCGCCTCTTCAGTCCTTATATGACTGATCAGTTCTTGCAGGGTTAGGTCCTTTTTGTGCTTTAGATGATTTCTATAGTCGCTCTAAGATAGCGAGAATTTCTTAATCAGAACATTTGCTTGTAAAATTTCGCACATCTTCATGCCTTCGTTTAGCACCTCAGCACATAGGTTCTCATAGGTATGAACTTGTTCCATAATCAATTTGTCATCAACAATCTGAAACTGCAGCCACTTACCAACAATGTACTTCTTCTTTCCGGCACCATCTGAATCATATTTCGCATCCAGTTTGGTCCACATGATCTTTGCAGATTTGAAGTTCACAAATAGATTAAATAGAGGATTTAACGTGTTGTTCAGCAAGTAGCTTCGAGCCAGTTTATTGTTCTTTTCCAGTTTCTTCTTGACAGCCTCATCAAGTGGAATGACAGGCGTCTTTGGGGCAGTAGGAGTGGAGAAAGAGTTCTCAGCATCAGTATACTGAGAAGTATTGTCTCCGTCACGATGTTTAGAGAATAGAACATAATCAATCTGGAGCTGTTCAAAACATAGGAGTAATTTTTGGGACCAACGTTTGTAGTTAGTTCCATCAAGGGGCTTTATTTTATAGAGTTTTAGGAGATTTTCCTAGAATGAAGCAGCAATTGCAGAAATTAACTGCTTTCAAATTGTTAGAGAAAATAAAGTTAACAATGGCTGGCAAACAACCGAACAGACTGAGTCGTAGATAAACCACTGCCTTGAAAGCAATTACGGCTCGACTACGATGCAAATTGATATAGTCGGTTGCTCCCCAAGGTTAACTCAGTACCCTTGAACACGTGCACTTCGCGGCCAAGAGTTTAAAGTATGTAGTATGTAAACCCATAATACGTAGAGAAAAAGAAGGAAGGAGAGAAGTGTGAGAACTGGAGTATGGAGCCATGCTACTAAGCCCTCTATTTATAAGGGAAATATGCCTATTACAAGGCTATTAAAATGGCGTAGAACAAGGTGGAATATCTAGCAGCATTCAAGGGTAGGAGGAGGACCTGGAAGACCATAATGACAGGGAGTGATTCACGGAAGATTTTAACGTAATTTGTTACGAAAATATTAAACAGAATTCTTCCAAAAAGATAAGATAGGGCCACAACCCACAACCCATGGCTAGCCCGGCTTGGACGAGCGGGCGGCGGCGGCACGCGCCCATGTGGTCGCCCAAGACACCCTCAACCCCCTAAACCATAGTCTTGAGTTATTCAACAAGAGTAAGAAAAATGGGATATATAAACCTCTCAAAACATCCCCCAAAAGTTCCATTTGGGACAAATGTAAGAGAGAGAGAAAGAGAAAGAGAGAGAGAGGAAGAAAGGCTTGAAAATCTTGTTGCCATTACAATTACTCTAACAAAATTATGTGATTATGGAAAGTTAAAGTAAAGAATTGTGAAGTTTATTTTGTCGTGAAGATATTGTTTAGGTTTTTGAATAAACTAAATTCTAGGAATTTTTATGCAATAGATACTATTGTGTTTTGAGCCTAGATTACTAAGATTCATGGGAAAATGGTAGGACTATGTGTTAAAAATGTAAACATGAGCAAAAGATATTTTCATTAAGAATGACTCCCCTTTACTTACTCTTTTCACTAAACACCTTTTTTTGAAGAAAGTTTAAAGATGAAAAAAATAATCACTTATGTCATTTGAAAAGAGTTCTTAAAAAGGCCTTAAGAAGGAGATTTTAAAACGAAAAGTGATTTTGTAGGATTTTTTTCGAAAGGGGAAAATTGTTTTAACTAAGAAAGCTCCACAAGAAGCAAAGTCCTAAGTTGCCCTTTTATGGAACGATCATTTTTGAAAAGAAGTCTTATTCAAGTTAAGAGAAGCCTTCTTGGATGAGAGAACTAAAGTTTCTTTTTGAAAAGAAGATTGAAGTTAATGAGCCAAAAAAAAAGGTTGAAGTTTAAGAAAGAAGTCCTAAGTTGAACTACTTAAAAAGAAAGTTAATAATGAGCAAGCAAAGCCCGTAAATATTTGAATGAATATAGAGCTAGTCGCTTGGGTGCAAGTATTCTAATAGGGGGTGTTCCTTGAATTGTAAAAAATGATGGTCTAACCAAAAAGAAATTTAAAGAAAAGTGAACTAAGATATGTTTATTGCTCAGACTCTTCCTGTAAAAGTTAAAGTTAAAGTAAGACAAATGTTATTACTTAAAAATGAATATGTTGTATCTTAAGATTTGTAAAGTAAAGCTGCAAGTACACAATCATAGTTGTAGCAGTATATGGGCTACGTACAAAGATGAGTTGAATTTCATTACTAGTATTACTATTAAACCACCATAAATCGAGTTAAAATTAATTTCAAACTAAGAATGTCACAAAATCTAATATAAAAATAGAGCATAAAATTGGAATAGAAATTATCATAGTTCAAGGGAGAGAGGAAAGAGATTACCATAATCCCTTGAAGTTAATAAAGAAAGCTTGAACCTTCAATGAGTGACAAGCATGAAAATTCAACATGCACTATGAACCCAAGAAAGTAGTAAAAATCAAACCTTGAGTTAGAAAATTTTTTGGGAGAGATGGAGATTGAACAACTAGAAAAATTCTATTAAACTCAAATTGAAAGAAATCTCAAAATTACAACAACCTCTAAAACTACTAGAAACTAATCCTAGTATTAAGAGGGAAAAAAAATTAATGATTTACAAGGTACCCTCAAAACCCTATTTATACTAGACTTGGAATCGATTCATAACCCAAAAATTCTTCCATTTTTTCATATAAACTTTTTCATTCCATATTCTTAAATTTTTATTTAGATAGAATTATCTATTTTATAATATATATTTCATATTCATATTATATAGAATAGAATTCAGATTATCACATTATATAAATAAATATATATATAACTATGGATTACGTACGGGTTCGGGTTGTCATTAATCATTTGATATTGTTCATTACGTATAGCCCGTCATACTTTTTAAATCATATAACTCCTTATTTCCCAAGTAATCACCTACTTGCTAGATTTTATCCGAACTCCAATATAATCCACTGCCTAACTATTTTCCAAATTGGTTTCCTACTAATTACCAACAATTGTTCTTACTCAATCTTGCATGTCAGGGCATCTAGAACTTTTGTTGCATTAAGCTCCTGCACGGACTTGGACAACTATTTCACATCTGGGCATTTTTCACATGGACTGGCCATGTCATGCACATGGGAGACAAGATGACTTCTATCACATGGGCTAAACCATATGCCTTCATGCTTAATTGGGCATCATATGATCCACTCATTGGGAGCTAAGGCAACTTAGACTCTTCACGTTAGAACTAAGTGGACTCAAGATGGTATGGTGATGGCGATGACCATTGATAACTTTTGTGGGCCTTTATATGATGACATGCAAAGCTCCTCAAGTCTGCTTCTCTGATTGCTAATTTTCCAGCACATAAGCCTCCTTAATTAAAAGTAACTAAATTTTAGTCTTTTTTAATGTCAAAAATAATTTACTTCTCCATCTTTAAACTCGATCTAAGTTAACTTTATTATTCTACATAGTCACACAAAATTCGAATTAAAAACTCAAAATGATCCAATTATGATTGAAAACCAAGTGATTAGAAGTATCTACTTAGTTTTGGTGGCCAAACATAATGATGACTATTTAATTTTAAGCAAGCTTTATGAATATTATTATTATTTTGTTGGACTCTTTCATATTAACAAGAAGATGGTGCATGCTATTTATGGGCTCCAGAGTGCACTTCTCAAACATGGTAAGATGTATAAGCATTAAAAAGGAAATTATATATGAGAGTTTGACTTATGTTTTTAAGAAAGTAACATGAGGAAGGATTGAATGAAATTTGCTTTCTTGTCAATTTTGCAATAAGGTGAATTAAACATCTTACACGCTCATGTATCTCATAAACTATAAATTGACAATATGAGGCTAGCATATTGAGCCATTGGCTCATTCTTCGAAATTATTTTGTGTTTTAGGTCTTAGGTGAGAAAGCTAACAAATCACCTTGCAAAAGAAGGAGACCATGGACATCAACCTAAGGACATGATGTATTTGGATGACTATAAAATGCTCTTATGTGTTTGTGCAAGTCTAGCATGACTTTTGGATGCTTCCAAATCAACACCAGGTCTGTGTTATTCATTATATTTTGAAAGATTATATTGAGCTATTATGCCTAAAGCTTAAGTTCCTTAAAGTTGTAAGGTTTTAAGACCTAAGTTCTGTTTAAATATGTATCTTAATATACACAGGAAAAGAAAACTTGAATATTACCGTGCAAAGTACCTTCCACGTTGGAATTAGGTCTATGAGAATGAAGTTTGAATTAAAGGTTCCTTTGCATGTATTATTTTTCTAAGCTTGCTATGGATTATAAAATTGATATATGTGAATAATGGGAAGGCTCCAACCTAATTGGGAGCCTCTATGTTGCAGTATATAGCAGCTTAGGCACAGTCCTTAATATAATAGGATATTAAATAAAATAATTTTATAATTATTTGCCTAAATCCTATTACCTCCTCAATCTAAGTAGGGCGTTGCATTGATAGATTGGACGTCAAAATCTCAAACAACTTTGAAGACAACCCTTTGGTGAAAATATCTAATTGAAGTTGAGTAGGAATGTAACGGATAATATGATCTTTATCAAGAAGCCATTCCTGAATAAAATGGCAATCAACCACAATGTGTTTGCTACGATCATGCTGAATTGGGATTGTAGTCAAGCACATAGCTCTAACATTATCACTATATACCTTGGTCAAGGAAGTAAGCGATACACCAACATCATGAAAAAGCTTGTGGATCCATAAAGTTTCAGTTATAGTATAGACAACTACTTGTATTGAGCTTCAATAGAAGACTTTGGAGTAGTGGGTTGCTTTTTGTAATGCCAAGCAATCAAATTGATCCAAAAAATATAGCATACCCAGTGGTGGGATGACAACAGTCTTCGTAATATGCCCAATCGGCATTGGAATAGGCCACAATGAAGGCCTTAGATTTAGTTAGCCAACGATAAAAACCATGACTAAGAGCAAGTACCTAAAAATACGCTTACCAACATGCAGGTGAGTAGTACAGGAAGCATGCATGAACTAAAAGATTACATGGACAGTGTAGGTAATGTCAGGTCTCACCATGGTCAAATGCGATAGAGCACGTATCACACCTCTAAACTCAGCTGGGTTAGAGAGCAACTCTATATCTATTAGGGTTAACAAGATTCTCGAAACGCTTGGGTATGCACAAGCTTTATTGCATGCAGTTGAAATTTGTGAAGCAGATCATGAACATATTTTGAAGATCCCTAAGCTAAGTGTGCATCACCGTAGAGGGGGGGAATACGGTGATTGACAAAACATTAAAAGTCAATGCAAACTTTAAAGACTTTGAAAGTAGATCTGCCCAAGTCACTGTATATAGGTTAGTAATCAATGACTTTGAATAGAATTATAAATGCAGAAATTAAAGGGGATAAAATGAGTTATGTTTTTATGATGTTATTCCTTCCAAATAGGGTTAATCATCATCTAAGACTCTTTTTTCCTTAGGATTTAGGCCACTCCACTTCTAATTATTCTAATTAAAACTTCCAAAAATATATCTCAATGGAAATCTCAATTTGACCATTGGAAATCTTCAAGTGGCAATTAATCTTCTTTATACCATTATACTAGATCTTGTATCCATTGAAACATATAAGGGGAGATCTAGAATATTCTAATTATGGTACTAAAGTCTATTTCAAAGATTTTGATTGGATTTGAAATATTCAACTCCCATAAATAAATATGAATGAGATCTTTGCTTAGTTGTTATTCTTCGTACTTAAGCAAGTATTGTCAAATAATATCAATGACAATCTCATAATATTCATCCATATCAATTAATTAATCTCACAATATAATTCAAGATATGTCAAGGATGCTTGCCATAAATGCAGCATATATAACTTGGTTAACTTAAATAGCATGTAATCTTTAGAAAAATATGACAATGATAATTATCAAATAATCTCACAAAATCTCGAAAGACATTGACTAAGAATAATCAAAAAAACTTATGAAAATACCTTCCAAATAAGACTCATCATGCTTTCAAAAATAATTTTATAATCATATCAAAAATCAATAATTAAAGGCAGGCATTTTAAACACAAAGATCAAGATAATATCTCATAGTATTAACTACGTGTAAACCTCTTAGAAATACTTTGAAATTTAACGGAGAAGAATTTCAATGATAGCTTTAAAGAACACGTATTCCAAAGTCAGCTTAATCAACTTTGACAGGAATTTACAAAAGCTCATATAATATGTATAACTTTGCAATTATGATTCTTTACATACATATACACTAATATAATAAGACATTCAAATTGCATTTTTGGTTTCACTTAAAAGCATTAAAGAATCATTCAAAGGACTTTGAATATGGACTTCGAATGTAGGAGTTTGAATGTGTGATTCTAAACATAGGATATTGACAGAATTAGATCAAAGTTCATACAACTCATAAACATGATACTTTAAGCACATATATGTAATGACATAACAAGGCTTAGCTACCATGCTTAATTACGTAAATGTGCTATCATATAAAATGTTCACACATATCAAATACATCACACACACGTTGAACCTATCAATCATTCAAGTACGCATACAATTAGTCTTTTGGCTTTTATTAAAATATAACAAATATAACCAAGTTAACAATCTTGCCCTTTTTATGAAAGTCAAAGCCACAGACACATAGTAAGATTAGTATAATGTTTTCCCTCTTTTTATTTCATCAAAAAGGTCATTTGGTTAAGAGAAACCATAAACAATTAAAAATAAAATTTGAAAATATAGCCCCCCCTTAATATAATATTTATAAATATAAGCACATGAGAGCGTGTAATGGTTAATATAGAAGTATAGGATGATAGAATCATATTATAGCACTCAACCACGATCACTATTTAAGAGCAAATGATCAATCATGTAATCAAAGCATATAGAAATATAGATAGATTTTAAGCAGCATAAAGAGATTGGCCAACGACCATCACTTTTGGGCTAAGTTTGCAATGTGTCAATCAAACCCAAGATTTCAAGGCCTTTGAAGTTGTGTCAATTTATTCTTGCAAAAGTCACTTCTAAATTAGGCTTCAGTACACCAACATTGAAGCAAATTTAGGTTTTGACCTCCTGCATTAACATAATACACTTGCTAGTACCAAGTAATGCCCCAATTCATGCCGAAAATAATTTATTTCAATGTCATATGGATAGAATGACCATTAAGTACCTCATGACATATGAAGAAATATTGAAATAGTAAACATATATGCTTATCCATATAATTGTGAAGAATGTATTACATAATAATATATATGAAAATCTCTTGTTATGTATCAAATTATCTCCTCCTAAAGAAGATAATTTAAGCAAGATAAAAGTATCAATCAAGAATTTCTCATGAATATCTAATGCTTATGTAAAGCATCAATAATGCAACGAAAATCTCAAATGGCATTATAAGCATATTCAAATCATAATGAAAATATCACACAAAGTGTGCATGGATTATGTAACAAGTTAAGCTATCAAAATGAGCATTGGCTATGGTAGTACATATGAATATACTTTTAGAGACAAATCAAGAGTTTACACCTTTGGCCACATGCAAATGACTAAAGTCTAAAAAGATATTCATGCATTACAATGGGATTTCGAAAGGATATCTAATATGGATGCATATTCAAGATATAGTATCTCATCAAAATATAAGCAAAAAAGTTTGCAAGCTAAAAGTGAACCAAACATGCATATGACCTTAAAAGCAAGTAAATATCGGGACTTCAAAAGCATAATCTCACTCCTCTTTCAAAGACAATGTCAGCACATGAATACAACAAGAAAATGAATCATTTGAACTTAGGGGGAATAAAATATGTAAGCATAGTACCTAACTTCCCTTGTTCTCATCCACTAAGGCAAGTGCATTTTCTAACCTATGTTCGAAGCATGAGTTTTGACTTTGAATTTTCAAAGCCAATCTTTATCATGAACAGACTTGAAACTTTACGTTGTTATATGATTCAAAATATTGGTTTGAAATTCAAGGGTTTAAGCTCTCAACCGTATTTCCTTTATGCGTGTTAACCTTAAAGTCTGTCTTTATTTCAAAGTCTTTAAGGTACTATTATTTCAAGCATTAACTTTGAGATCAAATCTTTACTCAGGGTTCTTGTGATGAAATTGAGCAACTTAATTTTCTGAAACCACTCAAAACATTTGTTAATTTTAAGAGAGTGATTATCCATCAATTCTTGCATGAAGATCAAATATCAAATAATGACAAAAGAGAATTACCAACATTCAAACATAAAGCCATACAAATACCTATAGCATGTTATCAAGGCTTATTCATATATGATCAAATATCAAATAATGTCAAAAGTAAACTACCAACGTTCAAACACAAAGCCATACAAATGCCTATAGTATGTCATCAAGGCGCATTCATATATGATCTTTATTACGTTTTAAGAATAATATGCATTTTATATTTGAACTTGCACTATGCTCTTTTCAAAGTCTTTGAACTCAAGATCCAGGCCTCTAAAACTAGATCACTTTAGATTTCATGGTGACCTTGAAATCGGGCTTTCAAATACAGTTAGTATGTATGTTTGTGCCTCATTTTCTATGAGGCTTCAAATTTTCTTGATCATCCAATCTTTTGAATGTCTTTTATTTCTTGAGTTAGATGCCAAGTGCATTTGTGAACACTATAACAAAGCCACTCTTGTGCCATGGGAAGACCCGTGGATAGTATGAACAATTCCCATGGCCCAAGTAACTAGCCATGGTAAGAATTACCGAGGCCGACTGTGGCACAAAACCCCGAGGCTAAACTATCAGCTACGGGTAAATATCTCCCATGGCTAATAAGTTAACTTGTGCCATGGGAATAGCATGGCAATTAATGAACGGCAGCCACACCTTTTGCTATGGCTAGCTTAATAGTGAGCCATAGACTTCGCGGTGACTAGGATAATCAACTGCTATGGATAAACTCATGGCTAATAGTTTTCTTAGCCATAAGGAGACCCATGGCCATGAGAACTGCTACGATGAAAAGACCCACGGCCATCTTTACAAAACTAGCCACGAACACTGCAATGACAACATATGTAATGATCTTGTAAAATATAAGATCTTTATA
>NCQS01066294.1:0-11458 GCA_002740445.1 Pachycereus pringlei
TTGGATAAGCAGTTATATCTTCCGTATTTGCAGATCTGTAACTTTGCACCATATCAGTAAGCAATCCCTCCCCTTTGATTATCTCTTCCCCTACTCTAATTCTATGACTTGAAGCTGAAAATGTTGGTATGTTTAGTACATTCGCTTGTTGTGAAACTGCCACCTATGAATTTGATATGTACTTCTACCCATAATTTTGATCTACAACTTTCATTGTCAAGGAAGGAAATGTCAAGATGTAGTATCAATTTATGAGTTCCAGGTTCAGCTTGGCTAATCAATCAGAGGATGATGATGTTGTGAACAGGTGTGAGAAGATAATGTGGTATTTTGATAGAAGCTAAGATCAAGATATGTGATTTCAGTCTATGGTTCCTGTTTTGAAACTGCCCCTTTTATAACTTGCTGTGAAACTGCCCCTTTTATACATTTGCTTGTGGTGAAACAACCCCTTTTATTGCTTGCTATGAAATTGCATCAATAAGAGCTTAATACAATCGCTTGCTGTGAAACTATATCAGTCAGAGGTTAATACATTCACTTTTTGTGAAACTGCCCCTTTTATTGCTTGCTATATTTTTCTCTTTTCTCTCAAGCTTGGCACTTGGTTGGTTGATCATCTTCGAAGTTATGGCCTTTTAGTTATTTGGCAATTTTAAGAAAACCAATAATGGATCTCTACTACTTATCTACAAGTGGACTTTTGTATTGGCGATGATCTATATATTAGGTGGACTTTTGCTTTGACTATTATCTATTTTGTGGTATGTGATAGCTTAAAGAACTAGTTTGATATGGAATTTGTTGATTTTTTTTCTTCTTTTGGGGTGTTTAATGCCTATTTGATTTTATATATTGTGTAGATATTTTGGTCATCCATTCCCTCCACAAGCAAGAGTTCTTGTTATGAAGGCCGCTAAGATATTTGTTTGTTTTACCTCCTTTTGTTATTTGGGAAAAAAATCATTGTATACGTATAGTAATTCAAGGGGTGGAAAACTTGTTGCCCCCTTTTCTTATTTTGGGAAAATTAATTGTACATATATTTTGGACTTTTGGTTTATGAACAGTAATTCGAGGGATTTGGTTGACATTATTGTGGATTTCATTAATTAATGGTTCATTTATATATGTGTTGTTGACGTTTGATCAAATACAACGTCAAACTTTCATTTGCAAACCACGTTTGGTGGCATGTTGTGTACACAAGTGGATTCAATGAAATTATAGATTGTACGAATTGAACACGTGATGTCCTGAAGGTATTTTCAGCATTTGAAAGTCAAACATTTGGTTTGTATGTTCTGAAACCGTTGCAATAGGTGAAAGATATGTGTTGCTTAGTATCTATTCAAACTGTTGCAATAGATGAAAGATACGTTGCCGTAGTATCTATTCAAAAGTGTTGCAATAGCTAGACATATGGCAACAATTTCTATAACTTTATGCAACAATTACAAAAACTATTGCCTAAGAATCGGAAAGTGTTGCAATAGGCCTAATGCAATGCCCATTAAAAGCAACGGTTGAAAAATTGTTGCAATAGACTTATATATGGCAATGCCTTCATTTGCTATTGTAACAGTTTTGCCCGTTACCAAAGCCTACTTTTGTTGTTGTGCCTTGAAGTGAAGGACGATAGAACAAAAATTTATTTTCAAGTGTTTTCTTTTGCTTTTTTGGGAGGGGGTTAACTTATACCTACCGTATTACACCATGTTTTTGAATTTTTTACATTTGTTTTTATATTATATCCTATTTCTTTTTACAATTTTTGATTGAATTACTTTATCAAGAACAAAAAGGAGATCAGTTAAAATTATTTAAAATGGTTATCAAATCCAAACATAGAGGGAGATTTACAAAAATCGTGACGCATTTAAGGAAAATAGAACATTCATATTCGAAATGTTGCACTAAAAATTAGGGTACACAATAAGCCGAAGAAAAAATAGAGCAAAGAAACAATATGTTTTATGCGTTTACTTTGGTCATGGTCTGTATATGTTTTTGTTTTTGTTTTTTTTCCCCCAATCCAAATGTATTCTTTTATTCTATCAATTTTTTTCCTCGTACATTTTTTCTAATTAATAATATCTAAATATTTTTAAAATATAGACATCCGTACAAGTGCACTGGCACAAACTAGTAATGCTAGAAAATAAAAATAAAAATAACGTTGCAGTCGAAATCGGCTATGAGACCCTCATTGTCACGGTTCATGGCCCTCACTGGTCTCCTGAACCTGAAGGCATGTGCTGCTGAGAACTGAACTAGGCAAACACTATGACGGCCACCAGCTAGCAAGCACCAACCGTGAACATGATTATTGGCAAATGAGCATGCAAGGTCGTTAAAGAAATTGGCTTAAAGTTTATGGCCCAATCAATAGTAATCACATGGTCAAAAAATTAATGCAATGAATCTGGGTCATAAGAATTTAAACTAGTTATTTCTTATACAAAAGGTGAAAACTATTTGACATTCAACATAGTTTTTTGACCAATTAAAACATTCAACATAAGGACTTATTGTTCATGAATGGCGTATACTAGGTACAGATTCATGTTGCTTCTTAGATGACAACCATAAAATGAAGAAAGAAGAAAATAAGAGATGTGATCAGCAATCTGGTTCTTAGACTAATTAGTTATCTGTAGGAACACTGTGAAGCATAACGGTCTCAACTGTAAGGCCAGGCCCAAACCCGAACAAGACACCCCAGTCAAACCCTTCTCCTGTGGTGGTCTTGCCTTCCTTCAATGACTTCTTCCTCATCTCATCCAGAATGAACAGCACACAAGCACTGGACATGTTTCCGAACTCACTCAGCACATGTCGAGTTGTGCTAAGTTTGTCTTGTTTTAGGCCGAGCTTGGCTTCCACCTGGTCTAGAATTGCAGGCCCTCCTGGGTGAGCCACCCAAAAGATGGAGTTCCAGTCGTCGATCCCAATTTGTCCAAAGGCGTCATTCAAAGCCTTTTCTACGTTCTTGGAGATCAAGCCAGGGACATCCTTGAGTAAATGGAAGGCCAGGCCGACTTGGCGCAAGTGGCCATCAATGGCCCCTTCAGAGTCAGGCAAGATTGTCTGAGCTGCCCATACCAACTGAAAGATGGGTCGCTCGATGGAGACATCGGGATCAGCACCAACAATGAGAGCCCCAGCCCCATCTCCGAAAAGGGCCTGACCCACCATGGAGTCCAAATGGGTCTCGGTAGGCCCACGAAAGCAAACGACTGTGATCTCAGAGCACACAACCAGCACACGGGCTCCGCGGTTGTTCTCAGCAATGTCCTTGGCTAGACGGAGGACCGTACCCCCGGCGTAGCAACCCTGTTGGTAGAGCATGAATCGCTTCACAGATGGGCGAAGTCCGAGGAGCTTGGTGAGTTGGTAGTCAGCCCCAGGCATGTCTACGCCGGAGGTGGTGCAGAAGATGACGTGGGTGATCTTGGATCTCGGTTGACCCCACTCTTTTATGGCCTTAACAGCAGCCTCTTTACCCAATCTGGGCACCTCAGTCGCCAGTATGTCTTGGCGAGTGTCCAGTGACGGTGCGTTGTAATCGCACATGTGGGGGTTCTCTTCTAGCATCTCTTCAGACAACAGCATGTATCGCTTCTTGATCATCGATCTCTCGCCTGTTTGTTACAATTCACGTAGAACTTGAGGGTCAGAATTTGTATATTCACTTTGCCACTTCTATGTAAGGTAAACAAAAAAGAAAAAAAAATTAGAGCAGGATGTAATTAATAATAAGGATAGAGGCATAAACATACACATGCGCTTGAATTTGTGCTTGAGATCAGTCATATGCTCGCTCTTAGTGACACGAAAGTAAAAATCAGGATACTCCGCCTGGAGCATCTCATTGGGGGGGTTGGCCGTGCCAATGGCAAGGATGGTGGCAGGGCCATCGGCTCTTTGGGCGTCTCGGATTTTCTGAACCAACTCCATTTCGTTTCTTTGTGTGGGTTTGGTTTAATTACGACAAGGCGAAAGGAAATCTAGTTAGCAAAGAGAAATGAGACCCAAAGCAGTACTTGAAATTTTCTCTGGTTCAAGATGAGAGCTTGAAGGGGAGAGGAAGAAGGGTATGGGCTATATATAGTGACAAGGCTCGGTCAGGTCATGGATCATACTTTAGAGGGTTGGATAATGAAAGGGGTAGGTGTACGCAATGTTAAGTGGTAGGCTGTAATGAATGGTATAGGCATGCTTGACTGCGATTACTACAAGCGCAGCTTGAAAAGTCTCCTTTCAAGATTATTCCACATCTGGGTGCTCTACGTTAAGTCCACTGGCGAATTATTTTAAGTCTCACGTGAGACTTCCAAGTCATTAATCTTTATTAGAATTCGAAAGTTGGGTTTGCTCCTCATTAATAAAATTGAAGAGTTTGTCCAATATTAACACATACATTGTACAGAATCTGAAACGAAATATTGGTTTTTATAAAATTTAAAATTATTTTTTTTATTTCATTATATTTTCTGAAAAAGACAGCCCCGGTGGCTATTTGAATGCTCCCATTTGACAAAAATTAGAATGAATGAAAAAATGACTGAAATGTCGATCTGCCTAGTGAATGGCTTGTGTCTGGGCTCGGTTGACCCATTAAATTATGTAATTTTAATTTCTAATCTCTAACTAGCTTTTCTGAACAAATAAATTTTTTTTAAAAAATATATTCATAGTATGCAAGCTGACTAGCTAATTATTAGTCTACCAAGAGGGACAGGGCTCAGGCCATGATCGTTACACTTCCTCTCTCGATTCCTTTCCAAGTTATGCTATTCAAATTGTACATCCGCTATTTGAATGCATTTGATTATGTATAAGCATCTTTATATGTATTTGATGTCAAGATATATAATACAAAATTATACAATTTATTATTATTTAAATTGATATCGTTTTAAGGTCGAGTCAGCCAATTTTAATAGGTTTATGCCTTCTAGTTAATCTGGGGAATGCAAAGCGGATGACTCATGTTTGTGTCCAAGCATGCAGCAGGCATCGGCTTCTATGCATAATGGCTTGTCAATGTGTCTAAAATCTAAATATATGTACCCAGCAAGATGCAAGATATTAATTATATCTTCTTTATGGGGAAAAGGGGCAATATAGCCAAATCACGGTATGGATCTCATGAATTGGAAATAAAATAGAATAAACTCAATCTCTGTGGGAGATGAATTTGATAAGAAACTCATGAATATGTACATATGTATTTTGCAGGCCGAAAGACTGATTAAAATTTTAATCAGTTAATTGCACTTTTTGTTAAATTTAGTTGTACTTTAATCAAAATAACTATTATACATTGATTAATCACTATATTTTGCTGATGAATATAAAATATAATTATAATATAATAATTATATAACAATTATTCTGCAAGATTAACTACTTGAAATAAATTTGAAATAAATGATTAACTTGATGAACATGCACAAATGGATATAATTAATACATCTTGATTTATAACTAATTCAACACCTTGATGAATTTAATATAATTATGACAAATTTGGAAATTTAAATAAATATTTCACCAATTAGAAACATAGCTCATGATTTAAAAAAACTTTTATTTATCTCATATGACACAAAAAAATGAATCAAGTACATTCAATGTCTAAATAGATTCATCACGAATAGATGGAATTCTTAATTTAAAAAAATATATCTACTCCTATTTATTTTCATCATATTCTGTGGAGATATTTTTTTGAGATCTCAATTATATTGTTTGCATGGCATTTTGAATCTCAATTATTGATATATATTCTTTTTTGGTTGAGTTTACTTGGGATTTTACGGTTCTGATGTTCGGGTGAGGAGGTAAGAGCTCATTTATTATATTGCTACTTTCTTTGAGGAATGTAATTGGAGGAATTTTGTCTTGCAACTAGGAAGCCTAGAGCGTTCTGGTGTGGAGAGGTGAAGATTTTATGGTTACAACTCAGCTAAAAATGAAGCACTTAAACCTTTTTTCGTTGATGCCAGCCCATAAATATTGTTTGCTTCGACTGTATTTGTTTTTAGCTGTTGACTAGGAGCCTGATTATTCCTCATATTTGTGCTAGATTGTGGGTTTTCTTGCTCTATTTTTTGAATTTAAACTGCTGGCCTTTTTTTTTTTTTTTTTTTTTTTTGAAAAGACGGCATTTGAGTCTTGTTTTGGGAATGTAGGTTATCATAGTAGCACTTCAAGTTCTTTTTTGATTGGCTGATAAATGTTTGATGGTACTTCTTAGGTTGTATTCATAATTGAACGAATCTGGATTGCTTCTCAATTGGATGCTCTTCTACCAAATTTCTGACTTTTCCTATAGTTTGAAGATGTTGCAAAACTTGGGTGTGGTGGATGAATGAGCCTGATGAAAGTTAGTCCAGAATATCTTAGGTTTTCGTGCTGTGATTGTTGTATTGCAACTGCTGGGTTTCTTAACTTTCTTTACATTGAGACTAGTTAAAGTCAAATTCAAATATATTTTCACTGATATTGGATCCCTATGGTATGACAATACTATAATTATGACCCTAGCACTGACATTGGATGCCTATCTAAGCAATGATTACATCAGTATTAAGCAACATTAGCACACTAAGTAATTAAACCCTAACTAAGCAACATCAATATACTAACTAAATAACATTAATCAGTACAGCAAGTCAACGGATTTTGTTGAGCAAATTCATCAGCCGATTCAGCGTTCTATACCACCAACAAAATAGAACGAAGTCATCAATGAAATGACTAATTTTCTCTGGAGAACTCACCTATGAAATCACCGAATTCTATCGAGCAGGGCAGGGGATTAGATTTCTGATCAATTGATTCGGTTGTGAACTCACTTGTTAAGGCAACATCAATGATGGTTTTATGTGATTCACCTGTGAAGTTGCCTATGAAACTCAACGTGACTCTGTCGCCAAAGCAGCCTGGTTATGCGTCGAGAAAAAGAAGAGGAGATGAAGGGTTTCAAGTCTACAATGCGCTGGTTTCTGGTTACGCAATTAGACTTTTTTTTTTTTTTAACCGATTAAAGTAGGGTGGTTGCTATTTTTATTTCTCTTTTTTTTAAATTGCCATTTCTTATTACTAAAAAATTTGGCATGAGTTCTAAAAATATATTTGTTTAATCTATCTAGCGAGACAACGCCATTATAAACAATACTATCATAAGTCTTTAGTTTTCTAAAAATGTTGGCATTTATTTAACAATACCAATAGAACATTTGCCTGAAATAATATTGTTGGTAATATGTTACAATACCATCAGATACCTTACTTATACTACAACTCATTTGTGCTACTTTGGGCTCCAAAAACTTGTACCCTTTATACCATCGAAAAATCTAATCGATCTATTGGTAAAACAAATTTTTTACCAACAGATAGAAATATTTGTTGCTAGGTTTGAATTGCAATAAATCACTTTTGTTGACTCGAGGAGTTACATAATGATTTTGATAATAACAAACAATGTGGATAATAGTTATATATGAAATAGTCATTTATTGAATATTTTATATTATTTGTTAGTTTCATATATAACGATCTTATCGGTCCAATTCATCAGTCCATAATTGATCTTGTATGATATTCAAATTTAAAATTCAAATTTGAATTGACTAGTGCATATTTTCCAATCAAATAAAATCTTTAGATATTAGAGGATACCCACATATTTTTCTATCCATAAACACATACTTGGGTAGACAACTTAATCTAATCAAATCCGTTAATATTATTCACATAGATTATATGGATAAATATTTATAGAAACTCAATATCTATCATATCATTTCCATTAATAATAAATCAAAAATTTTCGTCCACGACTTAAACTATTCAAATGCTAAGCTTATGTATTAATTAAATACGTAACCAATTTGATGAATTAGACCAATAAGATCGTTATATATGAAACTAACAAATAATATAAATATTCAATAAATGACTATTTCATATATAACTATTATCCACATTGTTTGTTATCATAATCATTATGTGACTCCTAGAGTCAACAATCTCCCCTTTTTGATGATGACAAAGAATAATACTAATAGGAAGTGATATTTGTATACGTACATTGATTTTTGCATACACTTATCATAAGCTCATTCTTCTCCCCCTTTGTCATCATTAAAAAGGAATGTATAGTATAAACTAACCAATTTAGTAACATAACTCTCGCTTAATATGACACTCATGAAGAAGAAGGAAGGGTTAACTTCACAAGCTTAAATAACATATCATAAAAATCAACCAGTTCACTTGGATGTCTCAAAAATGACATGCTAAGATCATAAGACATAAAAGTATATGAAAGAAAAACAAAATTGTTAATTTAGAATAAATTATCTCTCCTCCTAAGGCAATTATATATGGGGCATAAAGCAAATGATCAAGAAAAATCTCCCCCTTCGAAAATCATTAACCCAAAGTAATACATATGGCATGAGATGTACTGGTAGAGCACATAACCTTAGCTTATTCATGCCAAAATCATATCAATAGCGACAATTTGGATATAACAATTTAAAAATATATAGTCATGTAAGGTCTAATGTGTAGGTATATATTGTACCATATTGATCAAGCTATTTTTCCTAACAAAATAGCTGAAACATATATATAACACTGTATGCAAGAGAGATGCAAGAACATTTTTTCATGCAATAAAATATTAAAAGTCATGCCAACACAAAGCCATAATCTAAAGATGGATGTACACATGGCTCATGAGGTTCTAGGTTCGTAGATATGGCATAGATTCTTACATACAAATATATCAAATAGAAGCATGAATTCTATCCCCACATAAATATAATTGAAACATATAATATCAACCTCGCTCATGGGACCATATCATATATAGGGGCATGAAAATATTTGATGTCCCCAAGAAAATAAACATTAGATTTTATATGTAAATTTAAAATTAAAATAAATGTTATCATCAAAATCTATAGTACATATACTAATATCCAAGAAATAAATTGCTATATTATTCATGCATATGGTCAAAAGGTATATAAAACTATTAGCCATTAAAAACCTATCATCTGTGCCCATTTTTGAATTAATCAAGGATAATTTAAGAAGTAAAATATAATCTAATTCATATGAAAATCCAATGTAAGTTAACTCGTGTGACCAATACCTAAGATCATAAAAATCATGTAGCCAAAACAATATATTAGAAATATACCATCAATTTCTCTCTCCCCCTTGATAAAGATAAATAGATATACGATGTCCAGTATAAGGCAACGGACATGTACCATTAAGAACTCATAATATCTCCCCCTTAATTTATGCCAAAACTATTATAACATAATTTATATGTCAATAGCATATTGGTCGATAAAACTATCAAAATTATAAGTAATGTGTTGGATGAGATGTACACAAATTGTATGCAAAAATAATACTATCATAATTATATTTCAAATAATATAGGCAATCAAATATTATCACAACTATATTTTATTTGGATTAGCACTTTTTGTCTTTCATCAAAACATATTGTGAATCATATTATGGGTCTCTTCTTTTTTATGAAAGACAGAGTCCACTTCTAGTAGAATGAATACTTATCATGATCTTATCATTTCGGCTAACTAATTCATTTTTCTCCCCCTTTTGCGTGGGTTTCATCAAAAAGGTGGTGTGAGAAGGATAAAGCTACATAGCCATGAAGACAATAAAGATTATTCCAAATAGATAAGGTTGTCTCTCCCCCTTGATAAAAATAATTGGAAATATCAAGCAAGGGGTCATGGAATATTATAAGAAAATGTAATACTATGCATATAATTTTATTAAAGCATTATATACCATCTCTCCCCTTTATCCAGTACTCATACCCGACAAAAAATGATATGTTAAATTTGGAAATTCAATGGCAAGAGTCATACACAGTCAGGGAGATAATAGCATGTAAGTGTTGAACATCAATGCTACACAGTAAGCTAAGTCTTTTATTCACATAACTAGCATAAATACTAACATTTTTGGACATGAAGCTCAATTCAATAAGACAGGCATATATAGAATGATAATCAAATTTTAATACAAGTTTCATACAGTAAATATATATGTGACACAAAATTTGAGTGATATACAACAAAAATGATTGCAACGTTAAAAGCCATAATGATGTTAAACATCCATGCAAGAGAAAACTTATCCACAAATAAGATATTCAATTCCCCC
Source organism: Pachycereus pringlei (assembly GCA_002740445.1). Lineage (NCBI taxonomy): Eukaryota > Viridiplantae > Streptophyta > Magnoliopsida > Caryophyllales > Cactaceae > Pachycereus > Pachycereus pringlei. The sequence continues at coordinate 10,237 of NCQS01066294.1, forward strand.
TTTTGCTAAATAATCAACATCTAAAAATAATCAAATTAATGTGTGATTGTTAAGCATACCTAGTTTACCTTCCCTCTCTACAGGTCATGGAAAAGAAATATATGGAAGGAAAAAAAAGATAAATTAAAAGTTTACCTTCTTTTTACCTCAGGTAGCCCAACACTTTTGAATTTCTTATTTTGATTTTGAGAAGCCCCACATCTTATTCTCCCCCGTGAGGATTTTAGAAATTTAAAGGTTCGTGGGGACTATTTAGATATTTCATAATTATGGGCAAGTAATTTTACAAAAATTTGTCCATTCTTCATAGAGTTTTGCAAAATACAATATCTAGGAAGAAATTTTTTCTTACGTCCGTAAGTGTTAGAAACAAGAGAGAATCTTAAGGTAGCCAAATTTTTCTTCTTACTTCTTTCCTTCTTTTTAAATTTAATACTACTTGCATAAAACTGTGAAAAAATATTACCAATTATAGTATTTAAATCAATAGAGTCGAGGTAAGATTGAGAAGAATTATCAATGAAATTTTTTACCTCATTTTCCTTACTTTTTGGAGGTGATAAATCTTGAATATTCTTTTTGAACTCACACTCTTCTTGGTCATGCTTTTCCACTAACTCTGTATGAGGCTCGCTTTTGTCAACACCATTCTCATCATCGCACTTTTCATCTGGGCTGTTTTCTATCTCCAACATGTTGAGTTTTGAATTTAGTGATATTAATTGTCTCCTCGTTTGTAATTGTATCAAGATCTGAAATGTCTTTGTTAGATCCATAGTGACAATAAAGATAATCCCAAATTTCTTTGGCACTCTTATAATGAAAAACTGATTCACAAATTTCAATTGTTAAACCACAATATAATATATAAATGGCTTTAGAATTTTTGGACATCATCTTCTAATCATTGTTGGTAAATTAATCCTTCAATTTTTCAACGACAATGGGACCTTCCTTGATAATCTCCCAAAGATCGATATAGTTGTGCTTATCATAGAGTTCCATGATTTTCTGACACCAAAAATAATTAGTACCCACAAAAAGAGATGGACAATCAGAATCAAGATTATAACTGATAGAGCTGTAAAAGTTTGATCCGACATGATAACCCGACCTGAACCCGACCCGAATTTACTGAGAGAAATACGAATCCGACCTGAACCAATTTCGAATCGAAGTCGAAACGATTTGACCATTTAGTATGAAAACTTGTTATTTTTCA
>NCQS01066329.1:2066-12175 GCA_002740445.1 Pachycereus pringlei
TTTTGGTAGGTGGCAGTGCCCACTGCCAGGCAGTTTTTATGTGTGTGTGCTATTGTCTTGTAATTTTTTTTTGGGGGTAAAATGCAATTAGTGATTAGTGCCTCACCAACTATTTGTTTTGATTGCTATGGAATTTTAGTTTCAGAGTTGAAATGGTGAGTTAAATGGAGGATTCAAACCCAAGTAGTGACACTTCGGGTTCGGCTTCCTCTAAATTGCTTTAAGAACTATGTTAGATAACTTTAAGAACCATGTTCTATGTTGTTCATGTTTTTTTTCATGACTATGCTTTTTTCTTTGTTTCTAAACTTCTACTAAGTTCTTGTGTGTGTGTTTTTACTTTTTAGAATATTGTCATGCTAAATTACCATCTTGTGGACTATTTGCCATACTGTTGGTACTTATATTGATGTCCAATTGTTCTTTGATGTCACTATTTTACTCAATTATCATAAATAAGTCTTGAAAATTATTTTCACACCTTTTTTTAGCTAAAAAAAGGTTCGCATCCTTAAGGTGCGCGCCTTCACCTCGCTCCTCGCGCCTCATGCCTAGGGACTCTTTGCGTTTCAATGCACCTTGCGCTTTTTCAAACTAAGCATATCATGATAAAAAATATATGTTAAAGGGAAGATAATCTTACCACTCAAAATTGTTAATATTCATTTGTACTCTTGTACTTTGTAAGTTATAGCAATCTGGTAATCTCTTACATTTCATGATAAGAACATGCATTAAAGTTAAGATAATCTTAGAATGAAAGCAATTTGGTACCTTTTTGGTGGTAATATTTTGGTTGTACTATTTTGTGTATGTAAATTGAGATTGTAGTATTTAATATCTTTATGTTCCATATTTTTATTTATATTTGCATTTATAGAGAATATATTTAGCAAGAAGTGGCTCTTTGGGTGAAAGATGGGAAGTTCAATCTCAACCCTTAAGATCCAGTCTTATGGACTACATTTTTTCAGCTCATGTATCCTAAGTTCTTATACAACCCATGTTACTTTAATACTTTTTGCCCATCTAGACCAACACATCCCAACTTGCATTTGTTGTTGCTAAAGACTTTCTGATGTAGTCACACTGGGAAAAGAGGGAATGAAAGGAAAGCTTAAGTGTTTAGGGGAAAAGAGAAGAGATGGCATGGGAAAGCAAGGGAGATGGCGTGAGAGAAAAGGAGAATTCAAGGCCTTGAAGAAGGAAATCAAGGGACTGAATTTGGTATCGATAGAACTGAAACGTTTCTTAGATACAGATTTCACCACTAAGAATTATTTCAGGGCCCTTAATCCTAGATTAGGATACAAATTTTACCACCTAATCAAAATTAAGACTCACTTGAACACCACTCTAATTAGCCGAATTAGAGATAAGCAAGTAGAGAATTTAAAGTAACACACAGAGGAGTTTATAACTCAATTTCTAATTTCAATTTCTCAACACTTAGGACTAGCCAAGCTATTTATAATACATGCCTAATGTCTTTCCTTAATCATTAGGTAACCATTAGTAGATTACTTAATGCTTAGGAAAGTCAATAAGTACATTTAACTAGCTAAGCACACGGTTTAGTACATAGCCGAATCAAAGCAAGAACAAATGAGTGCATTAGCTTCAAATGATTAACTTAAGCTATTCCTAGCTGATCCTACCCTTGATTAATCATGTTTTCCTCCCTAGGAAGGAAAACATACACAGCTGCCACCTCAAAAGGAGAGGAGTAATGCATGCTTGCCACCTCCTACTTTAGTGTACAAATGTGAGCTTGCAAAGTGGCATAATCTTCCTCTTCCACATGGCCTTCTCTCCATTCATGAGTCACATGGTGACTAAGCTCAAGGTACCAGCCAACCTAGCACACATCTTAGTGGAAGAAACCTACCCAGGAGGGTAAAACTCCCTTGCTAAGCAAGCTATCATGGAGAAACCGTGTGGGCCGTGTCTTCATACAGCAAGTGTCACTTCATTTTGGTGACTAATCCTTGGTTTTCTTCCATAGGGGGAAACCTTAGGATGTCTAGAAACCCCACCTTTTTGAACATCAGGATTTGGACACCATTAAATACCTTAATCACCAAGATCTTTTCAACCGTTCAAATTTAGGCACCTACCAAATAGCTTGGCAAAATTGGTTGAATTAGGCCCCTTAACATGCTCTTCTTGGACCTTGCTTGACATTCTTGTAAACTAGACATCCTAAATGAACTAACAAAAAAAGAACTACAATATTTGGATGTCGTTTCATCTAGAAAATAATAAAAATAATACCGAGTAAAAACTGTCCCAAAACTACAACCTGGACAGTTTGAGTTCAAGAGCTGATTAGAAGTATCAAATGAAGTTCAAATGAGCTGAAACTATATGGAGTCCGATGCTAGAGTATAGGCCATTTTTAATGGACTGACACCTTGTTCGGGTCCTTATTGAATGTTGGAACTCAGATATGAAGTCCTTCAGGTTAGGGTGGAGGGAGGTACCTTTGTCAATATATGCTGTGGTGTTGATTACAGGCCTTTATACCGCTTAAAAGCTTGTTTTGTTCGAGTGTAGTGAGGACATTGATGAGGTAGAGCAACTGTTGAAGGGAGCAATGGCTGATTATATCTCTTGTGAGAGGGGGAGGCGAAGGATAGTGGTGAAAGATATATGCATATATAGGAACTACATCTCGATGCTATTGGAATTGTACAGGTTGAATAATGCATGTCAGATGGTGGGAATGTTTACAAAACTATATGTGATGAATTAATGGATTGCTATTTCCTAGATGTACTGGAGTTGTGGCATGGGATTTGGTATCTATGGTGGAGGATGTAAAAGGTATACGTGAGTATAATAGGGTTGAGGCAACTTGGATGTTCCTTGTGGAGGCGATAGAGGAAAGTAAGGAGAAGATGTGCGGCATAATAAGAAATTTGTAAATAAATGGCTTCACAATGATATTACAGGCATGCAATGAAAGCACCCAACTATGTTAATGTTTGTGAATATCATGTTTTACATAAGGAAAAAATATGACAGTTTTCTTTGTAAATTATAGGTATGGTTTTATGAGCAGACCAATATTTATTTCTTTATGGATGACAAATGTGTGCCACGAATTTTAAGTAAGGTGCACTTATACAAAGGGGGAAAAAAAAATATTATGCGATGATGATGGTTGCTGTCATTTAGGAGTGCCATCTTCGTACAATGTAACGAAGTCTTCTGTAATGTAAGAGGTTATGTAGCTGGTTAATTATTATAATTTTCTATGGAACAAATATACCTAGTCCTTGAGGTGTAGAAAAAAGAAGAGAACGCAAGCTATCGTGAGAGCTTTCCTTAATACAGAAGAGCACCATGCTTATGTGGAGGATGCGAAGGTAAGACCCATTTAATTTTGTACGTAAGACATGTATGTGTTGGAGTTTAAATGAAGGAATGAATCCATGTTAGGTGGCTATGTACGATGCTTGGTATTGTAAAATGATATGATACAATTAAATTTCGGGCCGTGGGAATAGTCATAGATTCTGATTATAAGGATATGAATTTGGTGGATTCCATACAAATCAAAAGTTTGCTATTCACACCACCAAGCAGCATGTTGAAGGCTATGTATGTCATTATGTGTGATGTGATTTTGTTATGTGTTGAATGTAGCAGGGAGTTATAAGTATGAAGGTGTAACTTAAAGAATGAGAGACGCACTATGAAAGGAGAAATAAGCCACTTGCAGCCAAAAAGCATGAGTCGACTGAGCTAAAAACATTGCTCCTGATAAAGGATGGAAGATAGGATGCGTGAGGGGAAGAACTAGTACTTCGAGGCGAGAGTGTGGTGGAACCTGAGGAAGGAAGCAATACACCAGTACTTAATGAGGAGAAGGATATTGTTGTTGAGCCGCGATCACCTTAGTGTTGTCTATTGAGTTGAGACAAGAGTATAAGCCAATGAGGGATGTTGATGTGTTATTAGAGGTTGCTAATTTGTAGTCCAACGTATTGGACGATAACATGGATGTTAGTTAGAAAGCTGATGAAGATATCGATTTGGGCAAGCCTGCTAGTAAGAAGTTATGTTATCCTTATCTGCGGTAGACATGTAGATAGGACACGATGGATGACAGATGGCAATGAGAGAGACATGGAGGGGTTGTCAATAAAGGGAGTCAACTATTATGGAAAGGGTAAGGAGAATTTCTCGTCAGCATAACCTATCTGCAATGCAGTCCCCTCCATAGCTAAACCCAAAAGGAGGAGTGGGGATTGGGAAACACAAATGCACAAAGGTGTACACGTATCATAAGCGATCGAATAAAGAGGTTGGGATGACTTCTAAGGGATAAGCTACTATCCCCCACAAAGTTGGTGGTGAGGGGGATATTGGCAATTGTCCTAGGGTGGTACAAGGGGGGCAAAGTAAGGCGCAATATGCATACATCAAGGTATATGGGTAAATTACAATTGGTTGTACATTATTTGTTGCTAAGTATGACGAGAAATATGGATTTACTTGGAAGAAATGTCCATAATGTGATATATTAATGGTTGTATGGAGAAGATGAAGGGGAGAAGGAAGCCTTCATGCCGCTGTGTGAAGGGGCGAAACAAGAGGGGACCATATTAGTGGAGCCAATTCATAAAGGGTAATTCTGAATGATGATGATGATGAGTCTGATCGTAGGGATCAAAAGCTCCTGGAACTGGTGACATTATCTACAATGGTAAGGATGTATTTGATGCCTATTTATGTATAAACTGTATGAAATTTATAAATATGTACACCTTCAAGTAAATAAATACTCAGTTATCTACAAATGCTACAGTCTACTTTAAACGATGAAATATGCAGTATCCCAACTACTATGTGAGTATTAGTGTAGTATGTTGCAGCTATGTGTGTGGATATGAATTTTGAAGCTATGGTAGAAAATTATGGTGATTGTCATACTACTAAGTTATAGTTGTGGAAAACAATCACTTCTAGTGTTGGTGCATTGTTAATATCCCTATTTGAACATGTCACCATAGGAAAATGATTAAGTTACTAATCTATTTTGTAGGTGGGAGATGAAGATGCTGAATATGCCCCAAATGGTTTCACTAGTGCAACTATGTTATTGGCCACTGAGGAAGGCCCCACATTAAACCCTAGAGATGCAAATACGCCCTTATTAGCCACCAAAACATCAATATGAAAGTTACATATGGAAAACATTCCTTGAGTTTATACTGAATTTCGAACTACACATGAATGTTGACGAGTTTGGCATTTATCATAACTAGGTTATTAAACACCTTGAGGTTTTACTGAGTTCCGAACAGGACATAAATTTTGATGAGTTTGGCATTTCTTATAGCTAGATTATTAAAAATCTGATGGTGCTTATATATAAGATAAAGGTCACATGTGGATGTGAAAGACAACCACTTTATGCAAAAATACCTTATAGTTGTAATCATTGCATAGGGAGGAGAGTGGGAGTTCTCCTCATCATATGGCCGATGGCGGTTGTGTGGTAACGACGAATGATCGCATATTTAATTGTGGTTCCTGACTATGATACGAAAGTTACCATTAATCCTGACAAGGTAGGTGTATATGCATGAAATGTAAAGTGACATGTCTATAAATGTGTTAAGGGGGGCGGGACAGGAAGGTTCTCAAAGCTAGTATTATTATCCACAAAGTGGGGGTAGTTCCTATGATGCTAGTGTTGATTGTTCTGAGCTTGTATTTCATAGGGTGGCATATATGAAGTGACTACGGAGAGCATGTTCATGACAAAAGCTTTGAGCATCCTACTACACAGGCCGACATCACAAACCCAGGTCCACTCAATCCAAGTTCCCCAACTCTGGAAGCCAACCCTGATGATTTAAGCACTATAGGTTTAGCAGTTAAAAGTTAGTAGGTACCTATTGTGCTGATCATTGAAGTGTCAATGATCTGCACAACATAGTGGTTGAAGTTAGGTATTAAATGTTAGGGACTAAGCTATTTATATGTGTTGTTTTCAGAGTATACCATAGCAAACATGATGTATTAGCTAGGTAAACAAAGTGGCAATATTTAAGGGCCCCTAATTTACGTAGTTAGCAGTTGAAGATACCTATTTTGCTAATCCTTAGAGTGGTAATGACCTATACGTTACACAGTGGCTATAGCTAGGCATTAAATGTTAGGGATTAAGTTATTTACCTGTGTTGTTTTCAGAGTATACCATGGTAAACATGATGTCCTAGCCAGCAAACAAAGTGGAGCACCAACTGCCATCATATAGGATTTAGCACTTTCAATGGGGGATTAAGCTTATGTTAAAGTGAGATTGTAATCGAGTGTCTATTACATGTTGTCATTATTTTCTAATTAATATAGAATGCCTTTGTGTTCAATCTTTGTTTTGTAGAGTGGAGATAGGGTTGGTCAAAAAGCAGAAGTAATATGAAACTAATCATTACCATTATACAGGGGAGATGATGTAAATTAGGTTAATGCCCCGAAGTGTACTAACTCAAATGTAGGTACCATAGGTGAAAAGGTAAGCCTTTTGTGAAGCTTAGTGGGCCGTACAATATATGTTATTCATATTGTTATGTGAATGTCGTGATGAGGCCTCCCACCAGTATGAAACAACTGTCCCAATTTGGATGTTGGAGGCTATGTTTTATACAAATCTATGATAAATTGTCTATGAACTAATATCATGTGCTATTGGCACTGTTTGATACATAGGTCGGAATGGATTGTAGTCGCCTAGCTGACAATGTTTAGCATGATATTTCGGTACATAGGGCAGCAGTGGGATGTAGTCCTTTGGATGTGGGCAAAGTGATTCCTCTAACTAGGAGTTCCACAGTTTTACAGGTAAGACTTATAACAACTAAATATATCCTTATCAGGCTTGAGAATGTGTTGTATGACATTTATGCATAGTGTGTGCCCATTATGAAGCGTGTTATAATTTCTATTTTTTTCTTTATTTTTTGGTGGATTGTTAGACCAAGCAGAAATCCTCATAAGCAAACAACCACATATGACTATAAAAAGGTTAATGCAAACCCCAAGGAGTAATGAGCATCCTCATAGATTTCCCTTTTGTATCTAGTACTTAATCATGTTGAGGGTGAATGTTGATGCAGTTTGCCAATAGGGTCACCATTGGATTGAGGGCATACAGGTTCACATGTCATGGTTGATAACTTTTTCATATGCATTCAATTAGGCCATATACTATTCCAAGATAGTGCATGGTCCAATCAGTACAGAAGAATTAATGAAATTTTTGTTTAACAAGCGTGGAACCATTTTTTCCCCCCGGTAGCATTAATGGAACTATTAGCTATTTTATAGCTTTGGTTAAACATTTGCATGTTACTTATCAACCTGTTCTTATTTGGCACTACTTTTTATGACTGCACCTCAATTGTGTTTTATGCCTATTTGGCAATTGTTTTAGTTGTAAATGACGCGCTCTGAATGTTTGGTTTATGATTATGTTCACATTGGAGTGCGCATAACCCATAATTTCTGTTTGTGGAGTGAAGTTAATTTCCCTTCCACATAAGAACACATTTCACCTAATGCAATAACTGGTTATCTTATTTGGTACATTCCGTTTATGTTGTGGTGAATTGAATAATATGTGCATCCAATATTATGTTCTGTACATCATTTTGGTTCGTCATTTTCTTAGGAACTATTGGAGATTGATTGCTTGTATTCCAACTATAGCACACATGCAATCCCTCGTATACCTAGATAGTGGCCATAGTAAACCTAGGTCTGTATAGCTCTGTCCTCTGGTAGACAAAAACTTTGGCTCGTAACTTGCATTATAATTGCTAATTTGGAGTTGGATCTTTGATCCCGTGCAAGATATTCACTATGTTCAACTGATGTGCATCCTTTGGTCCTACTTTTTATAGGGCGGCCATGAATGTGTGACTGAGGAACAAAGCTTAACACTAGTTGCCATTCCGCAAGAGGACACACAACATACCCTCCTTAGCTAATGGTGATGATTGCATACCCCCCAGACTAGCTTCAGAGAATCGGTTAGTGACATTTTCCATATGTTTACCTCTTGAAAGGGACTTGCACGTATTGCAAGTTTAACTTTGTGCATTGATTTCGGATGTTATTCGTAAGGCGTTCATAACTACTTGTTGATGAAGTTGTCCGAAGACGAAGAGTAATTACTCTGTTCCATTCACAAACGTTGTAATCCTTCAAGCAATCATCTGATTGGTTAGTGCCATTATCCGTGTTGGGATCATTCTAGTTTCCTCCCATCACCATTCCTGCCCATAGCCCTGTAATTGAAGGCTTCTTCAATTCCTTCAATGCTAACTAATTGTTGCATTGTGATTGACCTAACTGAAGGTGGTGTTAAACACATTTGCATTATTGATGTAAGGGGATTGGTGAAAGTTGTGCCAAGAAATGATCCTGGGGACAAAGCATTAGAGTACTGTATTAATAGGCTTGCCATCGATCATTACAGTTCCCTTATCCATGAGTAGCAGTGTAATTATCCTAAATGGTGTCAGGCATCGATATTTATGAAGACACATGAGTTGGTATGTGATTTTATACTTGCTTCATGTACTTCCAGTTGTTAGTACGTCCTCACAATGCTTGCCACTAAGACTTGTTCAATCGTTTCTAACATGCAATTCCTTGTAGTTTTGTTCTTCGTCCATGTATGATAGACCTATTCTAAATTGGCAATAGTTAGCTATATTCTACTGGCTGTAATACTGAAATATATGTTTAATAGTGTGTCACAGGTATATGCCACACATGTTGGGTGTCATTGCAATTGTTTATGCACGATACATCCTTTGATTCGATGTGAACTACTGTCCTCATCACAAGTGCTGATGTCATTGTTTGATCACCACACCAAGAACTGGATCTTACTATAAGTTGATCTGAGGTGGAGACGTATGTGTTTATATGATTCATCATCGGTAAACAAAGTAAATGACCCGTAAAAACGTTCAAGACTGGTGTATCGGGCACTTAAGCTATACCCACATATACAATTTCAATCACATAGTTAGATGCGTACATTAACGTCAAACTATCAATGTGCAATAAGTGGCTGACAGCCTCACCTCGGTAAAGATTGACATGTAGACCAACATTCCTACTTGGGAGGTTATTCAGGTTCAACGTCCTCGGAAAAACAAGTATTGTGTTCCCATCGTACTGTGAAGCTCGCTAGTAGTCCTCATTCCCATGATCGATTACATATCTAACTATGTTTGTCACAATCATGAAGTGGTCACAACTGTGCCATGTTCGTGACGATCTTCATCTATGTACTCACCCTTAATGTCAACAACAAATGCTTCAATCAGAAGGATATTCACCAGTTGCGAGATAAATGCTCGTCCGATATCCTATGGGAAGAATACGGAACATCCCTATGCCGCTGACATGATAAGGAATACCTTGTTAGGGTGGATTTAGTTCAACTCCGTCAGAATTCATGTATACGCGTATGTATATATTTTCCAGATCATTTGTTGTAAACAACTAAGGTGTACACATCTATATAATTATACGGTAGGGATTAGGCAAAAGATTTTTTGTTTTGGTACATTGACATGGAGTACGCAGAATTAGCAAGGCGTATACATATAACATCTTTAAATTTATCGATGCCTTCCTAATTTGGTATGCTAGGAATGTAGGGTGGCCGCTACGTAATAGAGTGGTATAAATGGACACGACAGGTTAAGACGTGGTAGACAACATTTAGTCCTAGCTAAACCAAAGCCGTATGCGAATCAACATTTGTATGATGGTAAATATCACCTTTGTTGAATAGTGCCCACGTGTGCTATACATGAGTTATTACATTTATGGTGTTTAGTGGAATGGATAAACTTCAAAGTGAAGTTCTCCAATTGGAACCTTAAAGTGCTAAAATACGCACATCAAGGGAAACAAAGTTCGCATGCTGGCATAAGCATTGACCATTACAGATGCCCACATTTAACACGATTACAACCAAACCGTTGGTAGTGTACACTGACATACTACCCAATAAGGTGCGCACACTATGATTTGAATTTTGCATATCTATATACATATGTGTGTGTGTG
>NCQS01066384.1:0-10688 GCA_002740445.1 Pachycereus pringlei
GAGACAGGACAAGCGTCTAATCTTAACAATGGAGGACCTCTCAAAAGCACTACGAGAGGTAATTTGAAGTCATGCCCTCCCAACTTTTTTATGATATCAAAATGATTTAAGAAAGTCCTATATTAGGGCTTCTACATTGTGAATCCTCAAGATTAAAAGAAGATAGACATTGCAAATTGCTCCTTTAGTGGGTAGAAAGTTCCACAATTGTGGCAATGCTAAATTTCAACCAGCCATTGCCTATTACTCATGTTTTACTCACAGTTTACCCACATGCGATTTTTTGGACTATTGGGCTTGGGAGAAACAAAAGATTTTCCGAAGGAGAGGAGACACCGCTTTAACGAATCAAATATAATATTAAAGATGAGTTATTTTCAGGGCTCTTTTTTCCTGGGTAGTGTGAACTTTTGCCAATCTTCTTTCGATGTCATTGTTTTTTGGATAGGTTCTATCTTAAATGTACATAAACCTTTTGTAGGATGCTTGCTTGCATCCATCCTATTGTTCATATTTTATGAATATATTCTGCACCTTTTCCTTATCAAAAAAATACTTCCACCTACAACCCTTTGTGATTGAAGACTGATTCATTGATCCTATCTTATGAGCTGGAGAAGTTGAGTTTCATGTCTTTCTTTCTCTCGTTTTAATTATTTTAGTTTAAGACAAAAGAAAGAGCGAAGATAAATGTAATACCTCTGGCAATGAATTCTTTCGTAGCAGTATAAGACTATAAGTAACCCGCTTTTGTTATGCAAAGGCCTCAAGCGGGATGAGTAGGATCCTTCTCTTCCTTCTTTTTTGGGGGATGGGGGGTGGGGGTGGGGAAGGGGTGTAGTGAAGCCTCTACCAGGAAGATTATATCTTATCAGGTTTCAGTCCTGGGAAGCTTGTGTTTGTGCTATTCAATATTACTGTAACATGCTGGTAGTGTTTCCCACAATTTTCCCTCATCTCCTAACGTTTTTCCTCATGCGCTAGCCCTTAGGGGGTGTGGAGTATTCATAGATAACGGGCAGGGGCAACCCCCGTCCCCACTGCCTGGGCAAAGCCCTGCCTCTTAGCCAAGCATCATGTCCGTTCCCCCTTGTACAAGGCACCTGTTCAAGAAAGGCTACCACCAGGCTGGCGCTTGCCTAGTGAAGCAGCGGGAGCGAAGCAGCGCCCATTCATCGCTTGAAGCTGGCCCCCATTCACGCGAAGCAACGCGTCCAGCCGTAGGCACCTGATCGCGTGAAGTAGTAGCTAGGGTGCAGGCGGAGCTTGCGCTCACCATGAACTACTCAACGAGATTGCCATCAACTACCCAGCTAGGTTTACACACCTAACTAAGCTTGTCCTGCTCGCTAAGTTCACCTCCTTAGCTGAGCTGTACTAAGCCTACGTTAGGCTTTAGCTAAGGTGCCTTAGCTTCCAAAACCATTCGAAAGCTCACGAAACCAACTGAGAGCTATGTCCATCCATCCGTGAGCATTGTCATCCTTGTCTTTGCGAGCAACCAACTCGGTTATGCTATGCACGTACCTTGGCCAACCCAAGAGTGCATATAGCATGCTTGCACCACCACGATGCTAGGTGTCGTCATACAAGCACGTTCATGTTCATGCCGTCGTTGTCCATTGAAGGATCCCATATTGATCATGTCATGTGTAACCTTATCACGACCAAGGGACTTAGCCAACAACTTTGGGTGCATGAGTGACTTAGGGGCAAACCAACCCCTTACTTGTCAAGACCCCATCAAGACAAGTTAAGTGGCATGCCAAGCCATGATTAAATACCAAAGGGGCTTACAAACCACTCCTACATTGATGCCCTCGTCAAGTAGTCCCGAATATGTTCTTCAAAGTGTCATAAGTTTACATCTCATTCATATTTAGCCTTACCTTCTGATTGTCCTTTCCAAGTATTCAACTAGTCGGTTCTTCTTACTTTGCCCTTTCACCCTCATATCGACTATCATTTCCGCATTGTTGTCAAACTGCTAAAGGACTGTAACCTATGGCACTGGGCTTCTGCAGATTGTAGCAGAATTGAGGGATTAGTAGTTCATACGAATTCTTTTGAGAAGGCATCACATGGTGACACAAGTACTCCTAAAGTAGATAGTTAATTTTCTCCGCTGGCTGTCAATTTGTGGATGTTTAGCCGTATAGAACTTCAATTCAGGCCCTATTAGGTTGAAGAGTACTCTCCAAAATCGACTTGTGAAGCGTGTATCATGATTACGGATAATGTTTTTGGCAAGCAGAAGTACTTGACGATGTGATTGTGAAACAACCTTCCCTCTTCTTTGGCAAGTCCAGGACCTTGTGCAGCAACAAACACTGCATATTTGGAGAAGCGATCAACCGCAACCATGGTCGACTTGCATCCATTCACGCTTGAGAATTCCGAAATGAAGTCCATTAAGGTTGATTGCCAAGGCCTGTCCGAGGTCAGTAGAGGCTGTAGGAATCCCGTCTCCTTCCTCTCGGTCTTGTCAAGTTGACAAACAATGTAAGACTTTACGTAGGCCTTGACTTCCTGTTCCATCTTTGGCTAGTAATAACTCTTAGCCAACAATGCTAAGGTCCTTTTTCTTTCTGGATGTCCAGCCCACTTGAACATCTCGCAGAAGTTGACGTCGTAGTTGTCTAGTGGTCACATGAGTCTCATAGAGTCTCGTGCCTTGTGAAACAGCAAGTCATTTCTTGCCAAGGTACCACCAAGCACTTGCTGTCGCAATCGCTGTGGCTGATAAATTGCATCATCTTTGGACTGCCCGAGCGCACTTGCTGTGAAGTTAGTCTCAAGTTTCAACCGTAGACAACGAAGCCAACATAGCAGCTACTAAATCTAATATCTTCTGATTAATGCCATCCGAGACTAAGTTATGTCTTCCAAGTTTATGCTCCCACACGAAGTCATATTCTTTCAAAAACTCTTGCTAACTAGTCCGCGTGGGAGACAACTTCTTCTGGGTTGGGTTTGGAAATAGGTGTTGGTCACGTTGTCCGTCTTTATTACGAAGTTAGTGCCCGGTAAGTAGTGCATCCACACGCGTAGACAATGAAGTTTTCTTCCCTTGAAAGCTTTAGGTGTCCTCCTTGGATCAATATCCCACTGATTGCTTTGTCAGATGCGTCGGTATGCATATCAAAGGGTTTATCAAATATTTGTAATTGTAACACTAATTCGGAGGCCACCACCTCCCTCAGTGTCTTGAACGCCTCTTAACAATGGACATCCCAAGTCCATCTTTGATCTATCTTCAAAGGATTAAGCAAGGGAAATACCTTCTTTGGATATCCTCGGATGAACCACCAGTAGTAGTTAGCCAACCCAAGGAAGGACCTTAATTCAAAAAATGACTTCGGTAGAGGCCAATCCAAGATTGCCTGCCACCATTTTATCATCCATTCTCACTAGACCTTTGCAGATCTTGTGCCCGAGGAACATAATCTCAGTTTGTAATCTCGCACTTTTCTTTTATGACATACAACCTATGTTCCCCCAGTTTCTGAAATACTTTCTTTAGGTGGTTAACATGGTCTTCAAGTGTTCAAGAATAGATCAGAATGTCATCAATGTACCTTACACATAAGTCATTGAGGTACGCATAAAAGACATCATTTATTAAATTACAAAAGTTAGATGTGGCATTGGTTATTCCAAACGGCATTATAAGGAATTCATAGGAATCATATCTAATTATACATATTGTTTTAGGCTCATCTCTCTCAGCAATCCTCATTTGCCAATAACCCTAGTTCTGAAGGCCATTCCCTTGGGTAAGTAAGGTTTACCAAAGGTGATGAGCGTAAATTTCCTATGTAACTAGATATTGTTCCTATGAATTTCTTGTAATGCCATTTGTACTAATCAATGTCTCAGCGACCTTTTGTAATCTAATGAATGATGTCCTTTACGAGTACTTCAATAACTTTTATGTAGTTTATCTTGATGATATTATGATCTATTCTGAGCTGGAGGATCATGTTAGCCACCTAAGGAAAGTATTTTAGAAACTAAGGGAACATGAGCTGTATGTGAAGAAGGAAAAGTGCAAGTTTGCACAAATTGAGATTATGTTCTTTGGGCATAAGATCAGTGAAGGTCCTATGAGAATGGATGATCAAAAGGCGAAGGAAATCTTGGATTGGCCTCCACGAAAATCAGTTTCTAAATTAAGGCCTTTCCTTGTCTAACGAACTGCTACCGGAAGTTCATCTGAGGGTACTTAAAGAAGGTAGTCCCCTTGGTTGATCTTTTGAAAAAGGATCAAAAGTGGACATGGGATGTGCATTGTGAAGAGGAGTTTGTGAAACTTAAGGATGTCGTGGCCTTGGAACTGGTCTTGCTGTTACCTGTATTTGATAAGCTCTTTGAAGTGCAAACCGATGCATCTGCCAAAGCAATCGGTGGTGTGCTTGTCCAGGAAGGACACCCTATAGCTTTCAAGGGAAGGAAACTTCATGGGCAGAACTGAAGTATTCTACCCATGAAAAGGAGCTGTTGGTTGTGGTTCATTGTATACGAGTGTGTGGGCACTACTTATGGGGCAGTAAGTTCGTCGTGAAGATGAACAATGCGGCCAACACCTATTTCAAAACCTAGAAGAAGTTGTCTCTCAAGCATGCTCTTTGGCGAGAGTTTCTCTAGGAATATGATTTCGTGTGCGACCATAAACCCAGAAGACAAAACTTAGTCCTGGATGCCATCAGTTGGAAGATGGTTGCTTTGGTGGCCGTTATGATGGCTTTGTTGTCTAGAGTTGAGATTGACTTCACAGCAAGGGTGCCGAAGCAGTCCAAGGATGATGCAGTGTACCAGCGGTTGCGACAACACCGGATGGTATCTTGCGACGGTATTAACTGGAGAATGGAGAATGACTTCTTGTTTGCACAAGGCATAAGACTCGGCATCAACTTCGGCGAGATGTTCATGATGCCAAGTGGGTTGGATATCTAGGAAGAGAAAGGACATTAGCATTGTTGGCTAAGAGTTATTATTGGCCAAAGATGGAACATGAAGTCGAGGCCTAAGTGAAGTCTTGTATGGTTTGTCAACTTGACAAGACCAAGAGGAAAGAGGCAAGACTCCTATAACCTCTGCCGACCCTAGAATTAGCCTCAATGGAGTTCATTTCGAGATTCCCAAGTGTGAATGGATGCAAGTCGATCATGATTGTGGTTGATCGCTTCTCCAAGTATGTAGTGTTTGTTGCTGCAATGGGTGCTTGTCCTACCGAAGTAGCAGCAAAGTTGTTTCATAATCACGTGATCAAGTACTTTATCTTGCTGAAGGACATTGTTAGTGATTGTAACACACGCTTCACATGTCGGTTTTGGACAATACTCTTCTACCTAATGGGGTCCGAATTGAAATTCTTTACGGTTAATCACCCACAAATCGACGGCTAGATGGAGAGGATTAACTCTCTACTTGAGGTGTATTTGCATCACTATGTGGATAGGCAAGAGATGATGGAGGAAGCAAAGGACAGTTTGAAAAAGGCCGCTCGCTGCATCAAAAGTATGTGGATGGTAGAGGAGGCCTCTTGAGTTTGATGTTAGGGATCAAGAACTTGAAAATTGCTCCCAAATTTAGAAGAAGATCAGCGGCAAGACCGTGCAACGGTCTCTGATCCCGAAATATGATGGATCGTTTGCACGGTCTCTGATCCCGAAATATGATGGATTGTTCAAGGTTCTCCAAAGGGTAGGTCGGGTGGTTTATTGCCTTGAGTTACCGGAAAGGTTGAAAGTGCATCCCACTTTTCATGCAAGTTTCCTTAAGCCCTATTTGCTGGACATGGAAGAAATCCATCTGCCTATGCGAAGGAATCCTCCCATACTCCGAAAGCAGCTTGACGAGGATGTGGAAATGATACTCGATAGGAGGGACAAAGGGAAAGGTTAGAAGAATGGACGGGTTGAATACTTGGTCAAATGGAAGGGACAATAAGTGGGTGAGGCTACATGGTAAAGGGATGTAAACTTATGGCAATTTAAGGAACATATTCAGGACTACTTGACGGGGTGGTTTGTAAGCCCCTTTGTTGCTTGGTCGTGGCTTGGCATGCCACTTAACTTGTCTTGACGGGGTCTTGACAAGGGATTGATTTGTCCCTGAGTCATTCATGCATCTAAGGCGTGGAAAGTCTTAGCTATAGCCTGCGGTAGGCTTAATCTAGCTTAGCTAAGATGGTGAATTTAGGTAAGTGAGCTGGACAACCTCATCTAGGAGTGTGAACTTAGCTGGCAGCTCGATAGCTAGGCGCTTTGGGCATGCTGCTTTCGCTCGAAACGGTTAGCGTGAACTGACGCTAGTGTTCAGTGATGAACGGGTGGATGCGTCGCTTCGCCGAGGAGGTGCAGGTGCTAACGTTAGGTGTGCAGGCATTTGTCCAAGGGACGCGCTTGTCCGCTGGCAGCCTTTCTTAGACAGTTGCCTTGTCCAAAGGGCATGTCTACTGGTAGTTTTTCCTCGACGAGCACCTCGTGCCAACCTGCTGGAAGGTTTTTCAAGGGACAAGACACGAATCCTGATGGGCCATGCATGTGGACGCTTGGAACAACTGAATGCTTGGCATTGGACGCTATGCTTGGCGGAAAGACGTGATTTTGCCCAGATAGGGGGGGCTATCCTTGCCCATTATCTAGAAATACCCTACGCTCCCTAAGGGTTAGGCATGTTGGAAATGAGGGAAATTTGTGGAAAACACTACTCTAAGTGTCTTGTACCCTATTGTCTTGTGATTGAATAAAGGAGGATAGCCTAAGTGATATTGCCTTTATATCTTTTGTGTGTGTGCTATTCAATATTACGGTAACCTCTACTAGCACGTTGTGTAGGCTTAATTAAGTCTTTGGGTTGACTGCCGCATGCTGAAAACTAAGGCAAAAGAAAGGCCAAAAATTTTCCCGTGACAGTTAAAAAATTCTGGCCTTTCTTTTTGCCTTAGTTTTCACTGTGCCGCAATCAAGCCAAAGACATAACTCAACCTACATAACGTGCTAGTTGAGGTTACGGTTATATTGAATAGTACACACATAAGATATAGAGACAATATCACTTAGGCGTTGGACAATGTGGTACAAGACAATTAGGTTAGTGTTTCCCACAATGTTCCCTTAACTTTTTTCCTCATGTCGTAGCCCTTAGGGGGCGTGGGATATTTATAGATAATGGGCAGGGGCATATGTTGCCAAGCCTTGCATTTGATACCTTTCTTTGCCGGGCATTATGTCTGTTGCCCAGCCTTGTATTCATTTGGGGATTTCGCATACATTGTCCATCATGAGGAATCGTGCTTTGTCTTTTGAAAAACCTTCTAGCAAGTGGGCATGCATTTTGACAAGGTGCATGTCCAAGAAAAATTGCCACCAAGCAGTCAAGCCTCTTGGACAAGGTGCCTGCCCACCACCTGTTAGAGCGCTTGCTCTTTGAACGCTGGCGCTTGGTTAGTGAAGCGGTGCATCTAGGGAGCAGTGCATCCAGGTCGCTGAACGCAGGCTCCCATCATGCAAAACAACGTGTCCAGGGGACACGTTAGTCCACTAGCAACCTTTCTTGGATAGCTCCAAGGGGGGTTTGATTGCTTGCTGGCAGTTAACAAGCATCGTGTCAAGAGGCATGCCCACTTGCTAGAAGGCTTTTCAAGGGACAAGGCACTACTCCCCATGATGCGCAATTTATGTGAATGCCCCGAATGGATGTAAGGCTTGACAACAGAGGTGATGCTTCGTGAAGAGGCATCACTTTGCCCATCCCATGTTGCCATGCCTCCCACGGGCTAGGGCATGAGTAAAAACGTTGGGAAATGAGGGAAAATTGTGGGAAACACCACTCTAAGTATCTTGTAACCTGTTGTCCCGTGATTAATAAGAGGAGTGTTGCTTAAGTGATATTGTCTCCATATGGTGTGTGTGCACTATTCAATATTATCGTAACCTCTTCTATGTGTAGGCTGAGTTAAGTCTTTGGCTTGACTGTCGCACACTGAGAACTAAGGCAAAACAAAAGGCCAAAAAATTTCCGTATGACCTTGCCAAGCCTTGCATCCATTGCTTTGGGGCGTCGACATACATTGCCCATCATGAGGAGTCGTGTCTTATCCCTTGAAAAGCCTTCGGGCCAGTAGGCATGCCTTTTGACAAGGTGCCTGTCCAAGAAAAACTTGTCACGCCCCTTGGACAAGGCGCCTGTCCAACCACTTGACATGCGCTTTCCTTGGACAACGCTTGCCGGGCGTCAGCAAAGCGAAGTAGTGCGCTAGTTCATTGCTCAGCGTTGGCGCCTGTTCACACGAAGCTAGAGCCAGTTTGCGTGATACAGGCATACAGCACACCTAACAGGCGGCAACGGCGCCTGGTTGTCGACGCTCACTGCCCGCTAGCTCACTGTCAGCTAAGTTTCCACACCTAGCTGAGCTTCCCAGGTCACTTAGCTAAGTTCACCCACTTAGCTGAGCTAGACTAAGCCTACATTAGGCTTTAGCTAAGACTTGCCATGGCTTAGCTTTCGAAACCCATCCTTGAGCTTACGAAACCATCCGAGGGCTATGGCCATCCCCCTATGGACATTGTCAAGGGTCGTCACCTTCGTATTTCCGAGCAAGCAACTCGGTCATGCCATGCACATGCCTTGGCTAACTCCAAGAGTTCATCTAGCATGCTTTGCACCACCATTGTGTTAGGTGTCATACCAGAACACCGTTAGTCATGTTCATGCCCCGGGATACACGGGGGTTGTCCATTCAAAGATCTCACCTTGAACATGTCCTATGTGACTCCGTCACGACTAAGGGGCTCAGCCAACAACTTTGGGTGCATGAATGACTTATGTGCAAACCAACCTCTTAGTTGTCAAGACCTCGTCAAGACAAGTTAAGTGGCATGCACGGCCACGATCATGCATGCGTAGCAAAGGGGCTTCCAAACCACTCCCACCAGAAGAACTTGATGCCCTCGTCAAGTAGTCTCGTATATGCTCTTCAAATTGCCACAGGTTGATACCTCCTTCCCACGTAGTAGCCTCAACCATTGGACTAAGTATTCAACCCGTCGATTTTCTTATTTTGCCCTTTCACCCTCTATCAAGGATCCTTTCCACATTCTTGTCAAACTACTTTTGGATTGTGAGAGGATTCCTTCGCATAGGCGGATGAATTCCTTCCATCTACGGGAAATAGGGCTTAAGGAAACTTGCATGCAAAGTGGGATGCACTTTCAACCTTTCCGGCAACTCGAGGCGTTAGGCCACTGGACCTACCCTTTGGAGAACATTGAACAGTCCATCATATTTAGGGATTAGAGATCGTTGCATTTTCTTGCTGCTGATCTTCTTTCAGATTTGGGGAGTAAGCTTGAAGAGAACTTGATCCCCAACATAAAACTCAAGGGCCGTCCTTTTGGCATCCACATACTTTTTCATATGGCGAGGAGCCTTTGGAACTTTTCCAACTGTGCTTCCTCCATCATTTCTTGCATATTCAAGAGGCATAACCTCATCATTTTGAATTATGGCAAAATGTTGGGAGATGAGGCAAAATTGTGAGAAAAACTACTCTAAGTGTCTCGTACCCTATTGTCCTGTGATTGATAAAAGGAGTGTTGCCTATGTAATTGCCTAAGTGATATTGTCTCTATATCTTGTGTGTGTGCTGTTCAATATTCCCGTAACCTCTACTTTCACGTTATGTAGGCTGATTTAAGTCTTCATTGGTTTGCCTGCTGCACGGTGAAAACTAAGGCAAAAAGAAAGACCAAAATTTTCCCCATGGTTTTGACTATTTGTGCTGCCAAGGAAGCGGCAAAGTTGTTACATAATCACGTGGTGAAGGACTTTGGTTTGCTTGAAGACATCATCGGGCGACCATGACACTTGCTTCACTGGTCGGTTTTGAACGGTGGTTTTCATCTTATTGGGGTCTGAATTGAAGTTCTTCATGACCAACCATTCACAGTCCAATGGCCAAATAGAGAGGATCCATGCCAGTTCAAGTGAAATGATGCTTCCAATTGCTGTCGCCCATTCATGCTGAACGGTTGTGACTGCTGGCTTGCGCTGGTTTCATCCAGCATGTTCGTTGACCACAACCATTCACCCCCCTGCCTGGGTACACGTTTACCACTAGGTGTCCCACCCAGTTCTTCTTGTCAAAAAACCTTCCTAGGCTTTAGCTAAGACTCACTGTTCTGGTGAATTCCTTCCATATCCAGGAAGTAGGGCTTAAGAAAACTTATATGGAAAGTGGGATGCACCTTCAACCTTCTAGCAACTGCAGGCGATATACCCCCTGACCTACCTTCTTCAAATTCTTAAGAGCACCTCCAATGGAGATCTCACGGGCCAAATTTTCAGGCCACGGGCGAGCGGGCGGTGCTTCCGGGCTCCAGCCGTCCGCCCGCGCGCGAGAAAGGGGCAAGCGGCCCGCCTCCACGAGCGGCCTTCCCCCAATTTCAACCCTTTTTTTTTCTTGACTGTTTGTGAACCCCAAAAACAAAGGGAAAAATTAAATTTTTTTTTTACTTATTCAGATGAATTGGGTTCTTTAATTTGAGAAAAAAATGAAGGAAGCCATGGAAGGAGGAGGGGGAAGAAGATGAGGTGAAGATGATGAAGGGATGAGAGAGAAAGCAGCAGAATGGCTTGGGGAAGGATGGTATCTTGGGAATTTTTTTGGGTAAAGAAAAAGA
>NCQS01066431.1:1303-14245 GCA_002740445.1 Pachycereus pringlei
AGTTAAGAATGAACTTGGGTCAAGTTGGACACTATCAAGCATACAGGATAGAAACTACAACTCAAAAAGTCTTGGGAAATTCAAACTATCGTCCCGAGCTAATAGAGAACAAGCAAGGATACGCTGAGCTACTCTAATGCAAGGGTTCCTAATATGCGTGCATTTCGAGGAACTAGTACTGTACCTAACATTCTCTGAAAGTTCACCTCAAAATGCATTCGGGTTGAATTCGTGGAGGACTTGGTGACTCGGTATATCTATGCTAGGTGGAAAACTGAAAATACTATTGAAGGTATCTAAGTTCAGTTCATAGAATTGACCTTGCAAATAAAATAATATATATCCAGCTTGACATTGAGGCTCTTTAATGACCTCAAAATGGAGTGTACTAAGAAATTCTAAGGTTAGGTCCCTATATGTATGCTCTTTGAGTTATAAAAAGTGGCTTATACCACCTCTAGCAAACAACCAACGAATATCATCTAGCATTCCCAATCGGGCTAATAAATCCTCATCATAGTATCTAGTTGCTACTACTACACGTTCATTTAAACAATTATACCTAGCAACATGATCAGGATGAGTCAAACCAAGATGTTGAAGAATTTTACCTCGAGCACGCGCATTCGTTGACGTTTTGGATGTTCTTTGAGGTCGGGGTGGCACTGGAGTTGATGAACCAACCTTCTTAGTGCTCATTTGCCTTTTGTTTGGTGCCATGGTTACAAAACCTAACCAAAAACAAGACTAAAACCAAAAATAGGAATAAAACCTAGAAAATTGAAGACAATAAGTAAAACTATGAAGAATTAGAGAGAGAAAAGGATGGGTATAGTGGATGAATGAGGGTGAAATGAATTTTGAAGAAGAAGAAGAAGAAAAGAGATGAGAATTTGTGGATGAAATTGCGAGATTAAATGAAAGGAAGGAAATTGGTGTGAAAATAAAGAAAAAATAGAGAAGATTTGAGGGAGATTGAAGGTGTTGGTTATGGAGGTTTTAGAGAGAGAAAGGGGAGGAAGAGAGAAAAAGTGTCGAGTGAAGAAGATGAAATGAGGGAAAAGGAAAATGGCACCGTAGTCAAAAACCTAGACGGCGGCTCGTAGCAGGCCACCACGGACTGTGGGGCTCACCACGGATGGTCCACGGTGTCTGTTGTTACTCCGTTTTTTTATTTTTTTGGGGTTGGCACCCAATGGTCATATTGCTGGTTTTCTTGACCGTGGTGCCAACATTTTATTCATATATTTATATTTTTTTCTCTTTTTTTCCTTTTTTTATAACAACTAAAATTAATAAAAAATCAAAACTATAAAAAGGAAATTGAAAGAAAGCTTGGGTTGCCTTCCAAGAAGTGCTTCTTAAGATTAAGAGCTTGACCCTTGTTCAAGGCTTGGTCCGGATCAGCCTTATCACGAACCACAATGTTGAACTTCTTCAGTTGAAGGTACCACCTTAAAAATTTTAGCTGCAGGTCTTTCATCTTCATAACTTGGTGCCACAATGCACTATTCGCATATAAAACAAATCACTCTTTTGGCCCATCAGACGAGCTATCATGAACTTGCTCAACCCCTATATCAAAATCGGCATCAAAACCTTCCAAAGTGGGCATAGAGTGAACAACTTGTGCAAATTTATGATACTCACTCATCGAAAAGTCATTAGAAACAGGGGCCTTAACCTTGGGCTTGTTAGGTGGCATAGGATCAAAAAACTCCACCTTAACGTATCCTTAGTCAGGGTCTTCATATGAAATCCATTCAGAATCATGAGAATCTTCATTATTCAAGACAAGCTCCATATCACACTTAGGGGAAAGGGGTAATGCATCCAATATAGAAGAATGATGAGAAATCGTATCCTCCTTTATATGAGTGAACACAGCAAACCTCACCTCTACCTCAAAAGAAACACAACCCTCTCTCACATCAATATGGCAACCAGCTATCACCAAAATGGGCCTACCTAGGATAATTTGGGCATCATTAGTTTTAAGCATATCGATTATAATGAAGTCTTCTAACACCCAAATGTCTCCTATATTGACTGGCATATCTTCCAACCTACCTATGGGCTGTGTTACAGAACCATCAGCCAACTGTAGCAAAAAGGAGGCAGCTAGTAACGGTGCTCGGGATAGCTTATGAAATAAAGAGTAGGGCATTATGCTGACATTTGCACCTGACTCACATAGGCCTTTCTCAAATTCTACCTTTCCTACAACGCATGGGATAGAAAAACTACCTAGGTCAAGAAGCTTAGGGGGGAAAATGGTGGGGATCTGAATAGAGTCATTTTGTACGAATATTATAGTCTTACCTCCATAGTTGTTCTCCTTACTAGCAGCCATAGTTATGTCTCTAACCTCTTCCTTTGGTACTTCCTCATAATCAGTTAAGTGCTGTTCATCCTCTTTCTTAGTGACATAGTTACAATGCTTACAACGGTTAGGTTCAGGCTTACTGGAAAGTCTATCTAGGGCGTAGATGAAAAAGTAGCTTTCTGGATAATTTGGGCCTCTAATATCCTATTATGAGTTGTAAGCACATCAACTTTTGAGGCTAATTGCTTAATGTACTAATCTTATTTCTATTGTGCCACAAGCCTATTTTCCATCATTAGCTCCAAATTTGACTTTTGGGCCATCTGAGAAGGGAATGGGAGTCTTTGAAAACTAGGGATACTCTAGCATTCAAAGGGGGCATATTCACAGTGTTTGGATTCGACCTATAAGAGAGATTCGGGTGATTCTTCCAACCTGGATTATAGGTATTAGAGTAACGGTCATTAGTTGGTCTCGCGTTGAAATTTTAAACGTAATTAACTTCAGTAGGGTCCTGGGAAAAAGGGCTTCCACCTTGACAGTTCAAAGATATATGCTCAATTGAACCACAAATCTCACGAGGGAAAAAGGCACTAGAGTTTACAGCATTAACATTCAGTTAGTCCAGTCTTTTAGTCATGGCATCTACTTTAGTAGAAAGTAAAGTAGAGGCATCAACTTCAAACTTACCTCCAACCCCCCTGGGTTGGGCACATTCAGTGGACCATTGAACGTTATTAAGCACCATCCCCTCAATAAGGTTATATGCTTCATCGTCGGTCTTGCTCATTGAAGTTCCTCCTACTGCCGCATCAATAGTGGACCTTATAGCTTGGGTCACACTGTTATAAAAGGTCTAGATAATCATCCAGCATTGAGGACTATGATAGGGGCACAAACGCAGTAAATCTTTAAAACGCTCACTGGCTTCATAGAGCATCTCATCCTCTTTTTGCAGAAAGTTGGTGATTTGATTTCTTAGGCTCCCTGTCTTGCTTGGAAGGAAAAATTTGCGAGAAAAGCTCTTGTTAACTCATCCCAAGTAGTTATGTAACTACACAGCAAAGAGTGCAACCAAGCCCTCGCTTTATCCCTCAATGAAAAAGGGAATAAGCACAGGCGAATCGCATTACTATAGACTCCATTTAACTTTAGCATATCACACATCTCTAAATAGACCGAGAGATGTAGATTTGAGTCTTCTAAGGGAGTTCTACCGATCTAAGATTGCTACACCATGGAAATAAGTGTTGGCTTGAGTTTAAAGTTGTTGGCATCCACAACAGGCCGAGCTGTGCTTGAGTAACCCCTTGGACTCCGGGAGTAATGAAATCATGAAGGGTCTTTCTTTCTTCATCCACCATGTTTGAATTCCTCCTTGCTTTGCGCCTTTGTTCTTCGATCCTTTGGTTTTTCCTCCTTAAGCGAAAAGTCCTCTTAATCTTTGGATTGAGCTCGTACAAAATCAGACTTCGCATAAACTAGGAAAAATTCCTGTAAGCACTTTCACGAACACTACTAGCGTAATTAAACAGGAAAAAGAAAAATAATAAGAAAACAAAACAAAACAAAATAATAAAAATGCTTAGTCACATTTATAAGACAACACTTCATAGTTAGCAATTCAGTCACCGGCAACGGTGCCAAAAACTTGACTAACACTGCCGCAAGCGCACGGGTGTTGGTAGTATATATAAAAGATATTGTTCCTTAGGAACTCAAGTAATCTATCAAGCCTAGTCTTGTCAGAATATACTAAGCAAAACTCTATTTCAAATGGATTCGATTAACTACTGCAAATAAACTTGTCTAAATCAATAACATGTGCTATTCTCTAATTGGTTAATTCCGACAAATTGTAATCTCATCAAGAAACTTGATCTCTTCTTTTGAAATCAATCAAATTTTCCTAAACTAAGCAAGCGTCGTTCTTTCAAACTAATTTGACTTAATCCAAGTTTAATATATTCGATTATTTACTAGCCTTCTTAACATATAAATCTCTCTTTCAAGACAAAGTATGCTAAGTCTATTTAAGCAGTCCAGCAACCAAATGTCGTCTTTCGAATGTTCACTCGATTGTTTCAAGTGTACAAATAATTTTGGGCCAAAAATCAACCCATAACATATCAAACACTTGATAGAACGAAAAATCAAGCCAATCATAAAAATAAGCATAATTCTTTAAATGAAAACATGATACAATAAAAATTCCACAACCTACTAAATTCCCAAACCAAGAAAACTAGTCAGACATGATAAAAGATAAACTAACCAAAAAATCAGTGAAATCCTGAGCGGAAGGGACTTGACTGAGATGGCCTTTACCAAAGGCTTCAGAACGGCTTCAGAATTAAAACTCTCACACTCAAAACTAAACAAAGAACAAAATTTTAGAGAAACTAAACTGAACTAAACTAGGCTAATTCTACTTGCTTGCTTGCTTGAGATGCCCTGGAGTGCTCTTCCTTCACTACTAAATGTCACTATTTATAGAAAATTCCAGTTGATCTCAGCCACTGCGCTGAGGGAAAACGAAGAGGTAACAGTTACAGGCATACCACGGTCCGTGGGGTTGACCACGGTCAAACCGTGGTCTGTGGTGGATCTTGATTTTTGCTCTTTCTTCGCTCTACGGTCGTGGCATAACATGGATGACCGTGGGGGATGTCAAAACACCGCCATTAAAGGGCAAATACTGGGTAAAAAGACTAAAAATCCTGCAAAATACATAAAATAACTACACCTAAGCATAAAGCGAGAATAGAAAAGTAAATAACATTATTGAGCACAAAATTCTCCTAAAAAGAAGGCAAAATAGCCCTAAAAAGATGTACATATAAAGCACTTATCCGAAACCTTGCTTCTTAAGCTTAAATCCCTCCTAGGTTTTGCCATTGGATATTGGCCTTACTAAGTGTTAATAAACTAAGAAGAAATAAAAGAATTAGGGAAGAAACTAATTTTGGTTCTGATTTTATGACCGCATTTCTAGTTGAAGATGACATCTTAAATGAGGAATTTGTTTGTGCATATATTATTGAAAAACATGCCAAAACATATGAAGAAGCCTTCTGTTAACACCATTTTCTGGAAAGAAGCTATTAACAACGAGCCTGATTCTATATCAATTAATCACACATGGGAATTAACGAACCTTCCCCGAGGTTATAAAGCTTTAGGGTGTAAATGGGTATTTAAGAAAAAGCTTAAGGCTGATGGATCCATTTATAAATATAAAGCTCGCTTGGTGATTAAAGAATTTAATCAATGAAAAGAACTTGATTACTTTGATATATATGCTCTAGTGTCAAAAATAGCCACTATTAGAGTATTGATTACACTTGCTTCTATCCATGGCTTAATCATGCATCAAGCAAATGTGAAAACTACATTTTTGAATGGGGATCTAGATAAAGAAATTTATATGGAGCAACATGAGGGATTTGTGAAACCAGGGTAAGAGCATAAAGTGTGCAAATTGATAAAAAAAAACCTTGTACGGATTAAAACATACCCTTAAACTATCGTATTGAAATTTTGATTGTAGAATTACAGCATATGGCTTTTAGGCAAGTAAAGGTGACACTTGTGTGTATTCTAAGCATGTTTTTGATGCTTGTGTTATTATATGCTTATATGTTGATGAGATGCTTATATTTGGTACAAATATGGTCATTATTAATAATACTAAAAACTTTTGATGTGCCCAATTTGAAATGAAAGATATGGGAGAAGCTGGTGTTATCCTAGGAGTCGAAATTAAGAGAACCCAATGTGGCATTAGTTTTAGCCAGTCTTATTATATTAAGAAAGTATTAGAAAGTTTGATTCATTTGATGTTGGTCCCATTATAACACCTTATGATGCTGGTATGCATTTGGTGAAAACTAAAGGTGTTCCTTGTGCCAAATTGAATATGAAAAAATAATTGGTAGTGTTGTGTTCTTAGTGAATTATATAAAGCCTGATATTGCATATGTTGTGAGTAGACTTAGTAGATATGCTCATAACCATAGTGATAATCATTAGATAGTGTTGAAACGCTTGATTAAATATTAGAAAGGTACTATTAATTGGCATTTGCATTATGGAAGATCTCTAGTTGAATTGGAAGGATATAGCGATGCCAGTGGGTATTTGATAATAATGAAATTAATTCCACTAGTTGCTGTTTAAACTAGGAGGAGGTGCTATATCCTATAAATCTGCTAAATAATCTTGTACTACTATGTTTACTATAGAATCTGAGTTTATTGCTCTTGCATTGGCAGGCCTTGAGGCTAAATGGTTGAAAAGTTTGTTAGTAGATGTCCTATTATAGGGGGAAGCAAACTCCTTTAATTACACTGCATTGTGATAATATGGTAGCTATTTTAGTTGTAATGAGCAAGGCCTTCAACAGGAAGAGAAGGCATATACGATTGAGATACAAAGTTGTGAAGGAGCCACTGAAAAATGGAATGGTATCACAAGACTTTGTGAAGTCGAAAAAGACACTTGTGGATCCACTGACAAAAGGCCTATGTAGAAAACTGGTCTTTGATACATCGAGGGGGATAAGATTGAGACCCATTGAGGAACTGTAATGATGGATCCCTACTTTGCGAAAAGCAAAGTTCAAAGGGTAAAAACGAAGCCAATACTTAATTTAGGGAGCAATGCATGGTGTCCCTCGCTATGGTTCATATGCATTGTAGTGCTTTGCTATTGTTAGGAAAGTTTGAGCACTTAGCTCTTGATGGACCATGTATAGTGTGGAAGTGGCATACGCTAGATGGATCCTCTACTGAGGTAAGGAAGTGTGATCGCTTCCTACTGAATGGTCAATAAGGGTCGACCTCCTAGAGCACCTATGAACTATCGGGAGTGGTGTATGGTCAGTATAAGGCATCAAACTGCAGAGTATAAGAATATCTAAGGTGAATGTCTGCCCAGGGGCAAACTTACAGCTCCCTATCAAGTTCAAGACGATTGTCACTTAGCCGGATGTTTGCCTTTAAACTTGGTGTCACTAGGTGTCAATTCAAGTCGTTAGACATTATCATTGACGCATTAATTTCTCTATACCTAGAGATGTTTATATCTCTTAATCAAACTTTGATTTTTGAGGGAATTGTTAGGAAAAAAAATCAAGGTGTAAGTTAAGGTTGTTAACCTACTTGTACTCTTGTCAAAGTTTATTAGAAGTTACCTTTGTCTTATGTCCAAACTTATCGAACTATTTTGTTAGGTTGGCGAACTAACTCTTCCTTCTCTTTCCCTATATATGCATAGTTAAGGGAGGAGTTTTAAGCTAATTAAAATTCAACTTAACGCACTAAAGCAAAGGAAAAGTAACCAAAAGCACTATCCACTTACATGTTAAAACCACAAGGAAATTTCACCAACAAACTTAGCCTTAAACATAGAGTCATTAACCCTTAATATAAATATCTTTGGGCATTGATTCAAGTACCCCATGTTAACCACTTGGGATTACAACTAGAGTGGTTAACATCGTGTCAATCTTGGGGAATGGCCGCCCATATAAATTTTACACTTCTGTTTCGACGAAATCATTCTTCAGACAGTTTCTATGTCATGACATGCTTTGATCTACAAATTAATTTCGGTTATTATTTTTGTTATTACTAATCTCGTTACTTGATAATTTCATACGCAAATTAATTTGATCGGTTTAATTCAAGTATAGTGGTTTAACCTGTATCATTTTGTAAAACATATTTTGTGGCCTTAATTTTATATGACATCCCTTTAAACCATATTTTCTAACAAAGCGTTCAAAACGAAGAGTATCAATGTGGGAGTTCTATAACAGAAAGTTGATGACTGATGGCACCATTATATGTGACATAAGATTTTATGGAGCATTGTTGGGTGCAAGGATGATAGAAGATGACAATGTATGCTCGATCTTCTATCCTATAACTCTTACATACATGCATAGGTTATTAACTCCCTATCTCAAAAGGTTTAGATACAACGATGTAGAGATTATTGTTTATTTGTTCTATTAATCCTTGTATAGCTCAGCTTAGGTAGTCATTGCTCAGCATAGGTTGTTAGTAAGTTTGTTAGGCTCTTGTTTCAATATTCTTATATACATGCATTTTAGTGTATTGCTACAATCAGTAATGCACATTTTACACCTCTAATTTCTCTCTCTAAGAAACCTAGCTTCTCTCTCTAAATTCTTCATGGTATCCGAGCAGTGTTCATCCTGATTCTAAATTGCTTTTCTATGATTTTCTTGTTTTTTGATTAGTTATTTTGATTCATCAACAAATCTAGCATGTGATCATTACCTTTCAACTTTTCTTCTTTGACTGATTGCTTTGATTCAGCAATTAATCAGGCCTTTACATCAGGTGATTCATAAATTTTTCTGCAGTTATATTCTTGATCTGATAATTGATTGATTTTTTAAAATTTTCTTTGTTTCTAATTGATTCTTAAATCTATCATGTCAATTGAAGGGAATGAACAACCTCATGGTCATCCTCTATCTCTATGAGGAAAGGATCATCCAGCGTCCATGCTTACCAATAAGCAATTCAATATAGATAACTATGTTAGACAGAGTAACCCGGTTCATATAAGTCTAAGAGGTAAACTGAAGCCTGGATTTGTTGATGGCTCATGCTAAACATAATGCAAACTCTACTGATTTTTAGAGATGGATTAGATACGATTACGTAGTTAGATGCTGGTCACTCAACTTGCTTGTTCGTGAAATTGTTGAATGCTATATATATGCTGAATATGCTAAAGAATTATGAGATGAATTAGCTGAAATATATGGTGAAGTTAATGGTCCTCTGATCTATCAAGGGCATTGATATATGACATTATTGATGCAAAACAATGAACCTCTGACTGTGT
This sequence comes from Pachycereus pringlei, assembly GCA_002740445.1. Taxonomy (NCBI): domain Eukaryota; kingdom Viridiplantae; phylum Streptophyta; class Magnoliopsida; order Caryophyllales; family Cactaceae; genus Pachycereus; species Pachycereus pringlei. The sequence goes on from NCQS01066431.1 coordinate 10,515, forward strand.
ACTTCAATGGGATGAAGAAGGTCTAGGATGAATTACACAATTTTGATCCTATTCCTCAATGCCCTTGTGGTATCATAAATAAGTGTACATGTCACTTGATTAGGAGATTACTTGACATGGAATCCAAAATTAAGGCTGATACAGTTTTAATTGGGACTCAACTCTAGATGTAGGACGGTGAGGAGTCAAATATTAGCATCAAGCCTCTGTGAATAAGGCCTATCACCTAATCCAAAGATTTATGAAGTAAAGAAAGGTATCTGATGTTACAAACATGAGAAATGAGATTGATGCTTGTGCTAACTAAAAACAAAATAGCAGTAAGAATTTCAATAATGGTTCATACAACAAGAAGGATTTAAGGGAGTTCAAGTAGAGCAAATAGGACAAATTTTGTGACTTCTGCAAAGTAAAAGGGCACGCAAAAGACTAATGCTTCAAGATACATGGATATCCAGATTGGTACAAAGAAAAGTATGGAAACGAAATGGCTGCTCAAATATCGGCTCAGGAACAGCACCTGAGCCTATTATGGATAACCCATTACAACTTTTTGAGAAGCATACCACCTCTCGAAGATAGGTAAAAAAACCTATATCTGCCTAGAATACACAAAAACCGCCCCAATGGATATGGGTATAGCTAGTCAAATGGGGGAAAAAAAAGGTATAGGATGTGTATTACTAAAAGAGGTATGGGTATGGGTAAAAGTATGGGTATAGGTCTTTTATCAATATCCTCCCCATACTCACTCCATATATGCCCCATATAAAACCTGTAGGCATTTGTTTAAAGTTCTAATTTGTTACTTTTACTTGGATATTTTGCTAATTACTTTGAGTCGTATGATATTGGAGACTTCGATGGGTCATTTTCTTCGAAACTGTAATTGTCAAGTGCTAATTTATTGCTTTGATTGTAAACTTTTAGTTGTACTCGATGTGATATGATATGTTATTGGAAGCTTGGTGTTACTATGACGTATAGATTATTTGATGTCGAATATGGGTACAAAATAAGTTTCCTTTTATCTATATGTACCCAAATAAAAGTCACATACACGCTATACCCAGTGGTATGGGTATGAGTATAACTTTATGACACCCGATGTATATAGGTATGGGTATTACTTTTGAAAATAGTTATGGGTGAGCGTACGGCTAAATATGTCTTGTACTCACCCTATTGCCACCCCTACAGCTCTCATAATGAAGTCAACAGTCCTTTAGTGAGCGCAGTCTGCCAAGAAGCCTGAAAGGCTCTTAAAGGAAAGCAAATAATGCCTACTGATTCCACTTTTACAGATAATGCTTTTGTTGCATCCTCTTTTAGTGATAATTCTGAGCATATACATGATAAAATGGTCGATTGGATCTTAGACACTAGAGCCTCAGACCATATGACCCTTTCATACAAATTTTAACTTCCATAACCAATTTAACTACGCCTACTATGCTTAGTTTACCAAATGGTAGTGTCAAGACCGTTTGGGGATGTTATAATTTCTCCCAGTCTAACTTTGAAGGTAGTGTTATACGTGCCAAAGTTTAAGCATAATTTACTCTCTATTAGTAAGGTTATTGATGTTGCTACCTTCAACTACAATTGATGTGTTTTCCAAGACCCTATTACTAAAGCTTGCCTTGCTGATGGGGCTAAGGTTGATGGTTTGTGTAGACTAAGAGTTAAGAAAAACACATCTAACAAGGGAGCTAAATGTGTTGAGAGTAGGACTTGCTTCACTGGAAATTCCATCATAGCAGACAAAAGGGCTGCAATAAAATATGTTGAAGACATTCAACCAATTTATGCTAGATTAGGACATGCATTCATGTCAAAAATGTGTCACATAGATGGCATTAAGTCTACGTCTAGTTCTAATTTTGTCTGTGGAACTTCTCAAATGGTTAAGTTTCATAGACTACCTTTCAATTAAGGTGAGTCTATTGCCAGCTTATCTTTTGAGCTCATGCATATGGACCTATGGAGACCATATAAAACACATGATGTCATTGCTACTTCTTACTGGTGCTTCTTAATTCGTAATTATTATTGATGACCACGCCAAGTTTACTTGGGTGTCCTTGGACCAAATTAAAAAGCAAGTTCCAAATTATATCAAGAATTTCTTTACCTATGCTGAAACTTAATTTAAGGGAGTAATTAAGCATATAAGAACAAACAATGGTGTATAATTCTTCCAAGATTATTATACCCAACTGTTTAGGGAGCTTGGTGTAGTTCGCCAAAGAAGTGCTCCTAAAACACCTCAACAAAATGGAAGGGTTGAAAGAAAACATCAACACCTAGTTGAGACAGCTAGGCTATTGTTGTAAAATCTGCAAGCATATAGGTATTTTCATTGTAGTGCTTATGGGTGTCGTCCTCAGGGATGGGAATGTAAATAGGTCTCTAATTGACTACTAAATAATTTATACTAAACTAGATCAAACAATGATAAATAAATAAACAATTTTAACCAATTTAACTAATCACATACTCCTAAATCAACAATAACAATGAAACCAAAATAGCTTAACTTTTACAAAATTAAACTCACTACATCTATTCAATCCTCTAAACTCTGAAATTAAGCAACAAGTGGCAGCAACATTCAGAAGTAGGAAAATCTGGGTATGAGTCGACTTGATTATTAAGGAAACAATATAATATTGATGTTGTATATAATTATATCACTATAGTTTCCTTACAAATAGGTGATAGTCGTGTATTAGGAAGCTGCTTGCTAAGCATGACGGCTGGCAAAGCGTGGCATTGCATGGCTTCCAACTAGGTCTATGCTTGTATATATATCATGTACTACTCATTGCATAAGACATAATTACAAAAACACTTCTTCTATCTCTGTGAGTTTTTTCATGGTATCAGAGCCTAACCTGGCATATCACGGATCCTTTAAAAAAAAAAAAAATTCTGTCTTGCGTAACCTAAGAGACGAAACCATGAGCGATGACAGCAAGAAACCTCCCTTCATCATAGATGGACAATCACCGTATTTTTTGCATCCTTCGGACTCACCAGGAGCAATTATCACCAATTAAGTTCGACGGAAGGAACTACGAATTGTGGGAACAAGCTATACAAATAGCTTTATTAGCAAAGAATAAACTTGGCTTCATTGACGGGTCCATAACTGAGCCCACGGACAAGACCATAGCCGAAGGGAAAGCATGGATCATGGTCAACTCGATGATCAGGTCTTGGCTGATGAATATGATCAATCCAAGACTCCATACCAGCTTTGCTTATGTTAAATCTGCTGAAACATTGTGGGAGAACATCCATAGGCGTTATTAGGTGCCAAACGTGCCTAAAATTCATCAACTGAAAGCTCAAATTACTTCTTATAAACAAAATAAACAAGAGGTAGTTGAATTCTTCAATAGACTTTCTAGGCTATGGAATGAACTCAGGAATTATGTGAAAATTCCCAAATGTAAGTGTGAAACAGCCTCAAAAATTGCAAAATTTATGGAGGATGACAAAGCATATGACTCATTCTTAACTGTTCAAAGCCAAATTCCGGCACTTGACTCACTGCCTATCTTGGATAAGATCTTCAACATGATACAACAGGAAGAAAATCATAGGCGTGTGATGAATGGATGCATACTGTGGCTGCCTTTGCAGTTTCACACCAGACAAAATTTCAAAACTCATAAGAAAAACCCACATGCAACCATTGTGGGAAGTATGGGCACGAAGAGAGC
>NCQS01066477.1:0-14686 GCA_002740445.1 Pachycereus pringlei
TCCTGGAAATTGTCCGCAGCCCGAGAGGGGGCCGAGGCATTACAGATGGTATCAGAGCCGATCTGCGACCATGAGTTGCCTAGGTAGTCACCTGGCGAGAGAAAGATACTGGGTGTGGATTGCCGGTTAGGAGGACTTGTAAGTCGGTCGGTTAGTGAGACATCACGAGGACGTTGTGCGCTTCACCCCGTAAGTGGCTTAAAGGATTTGATCGGCTACTTATATCACTAAAGGTGCACCTTTCTTTTCGCGAAGCCCACTCTTAAGAACTCTACAATTAAGCGTGCTTGCTAAGGAGCAATTTTGGGATGGGTGACCACCTGAAAAGTTTATCAAGCAGCGTGTGAGCGACGATGAACCACACAGGAAAGACTTATGATGATTTATAGGGCCATTCGACGATCCTTGAAGCTATTCCTGGTAATTGTTCATGGCCCGAGAGGGGCCCATGGCATTACAGCTCAACTTAACCATTAATCTGGCACTTGAGGGAGAACCTAAGTAGTATGTTCAAATTACACTAGTGCCGGAATCTAAGTGCCCCAAGCTTCCTTTTCCTCCCACATTTACGAGGGTAAATACATTACTTTCTTTTCTTTCATTAGTCGATTTCCCGCACTTACTTATTGGCCTCCGTCTTTTAGTACAACCGGGAGTAATCAAGTATAATGGGGTGCTATTTTCGCTCTGTGACTAAGGCATTTGTGAACCTGACTTATCATCATCGTTGAGCGGATGAAGTATTTCCTCTTTTTCACCTTTCTTCCTCTTCTCTTTTGTTTTTGTCTATAATGCTTCTTCTTTCTTACAAAAGGGTCCCGAGGATTATGTTGGAAGAGCACCACATCACTGCTCTCAATCAAGGAGGAGTCCCTCTTCAAGGGCTCGGGATATTCGGGAATCCTCTTGTGCTCATTGAGACCCCATCCTGGTTTGTCCTTAGAAGTTGAACCTCTTCAAATCTATGATCTCGAGATCTTTATACGATTCCTTCTTCCTTAAGAGAGCTTCCGATTCCTCAAAATCTTATACGAATGTTGCTCATCTAGGACTATACATAGTGAACCTCCTCTTCACTCTTGGGCTCCTGGGACGGCTCTGGTTCAAATGTGGATGTGAGCCGAACTTAAGTTGATTCGGGCTTTTCATCGCATTACGCTGACTACTTCTTTGGTGAAAGTAATACTGAGTTCTATGGTAATGAATAGAGTTATCCTATCAATCTTGTGTATGATACATTGATGTTTGCTTACTATGAATGCATTTGGACTTTTACAAAAAATGTAAGGCTCAGGCTATACATATATGCTAATTATGCATGCTTCAGTAGATAGGTATGGTTGTGTTGACTATGCAAACATGATCATGCTAACTATGTAGACATGTGATGACCTAGACTCGTATGCATGTAGGTTCCATGCTATGTTGGGGTCCATTGGATAAGGCCTGATTAACGTGCAGAAGGATGATGGCTTAGGCATGGTGATGTTCTATGGCCTAGGATAAAGGGTTAGATGATTGCTGGGTTAGGCTAGGTTATGGGTCTTAAGCTGCGCAGGATAGAGAGTCATTTTTTCAAGGAATGAGTATCCGTTAATCGTGGGTCGGAAGCCATAGATGTGTGAGAATAGTGATAACGAAAGATTTTTTTGCTAGTTTTAGTTGGAGTAGCCCCCAATCAAGTAGAGTAAATGGGACCCTTTCCATGTTGGGAAGAAGCTTTTGCTAGTGCTATCTAGAGTAGCCACTAGTTTAGTGCAAAGATTATTGTTATCTCCTTATTAGGAAATGTTCACTATGAATGGAGCCTTAACTACCTAGGAAAATATAGGACAGTCCCCATCTTGCATATGGGTATCTACCCATTTAGGAAAGCTGAGAATACAAGTGAGTACTTACTCTTGAATTTATAGTCATGGTTGAGAACATGCACCTTAAAAACCATATGCCTCCTGGAGGACTTTTCAAGGTACGCTTCAAGATTAAGGTGCCGAACGAAGGGAATTGACATAAAGGCTTAAATAACCTTATAAAATCTCCAAGTGCGCATGGGTGATGAAGTTAGTGTGAATAAGTAACTCTTTTCTTTAAGCTCTCTTTTTTATGTCTCTTTTTTTCTCTTTCGTGGGACCATTTGGTCAGAACTTCTCTCTCTTTTTTTCTTCTTCTTTTTTTTTTTTTTTTTTTGATTGCTAATTTTGATGTTGATGCCACCCATGACACATTCCCACTCTGTAGTTATGTTAGATGTCATTATGAAAGAAACATGCTCATTTGACGGCTCAAATGGGTTCTAAGTGGTAAGTTACTAGGTTTAACAAAGGTATTAATGCAAGTTTTGCATGAAGCCTCCTATGCTAGTCATATCCTTATGGCTATATGAAGTATTGTAAGAAATCTTTGATCTTTTCTCTTTTTCAGATGATGGATTGAAATATTTAGTTTCTTTTTTATTTCTCTCCCTCTGCTTTTGCTAGCTTGCCTCGCCAGGCATTCAACCTAGCCTTATTTTTTCTTTTCTTGTTTTTTTCCCTTTTTTCACCCTAGATTTGACATAGGATAGGAGCATTCCATAAAAAAAGAATATGAGAATATGTAAAACTAATGGAGGAGACGATTTTATTAATAAATCAAGGCTACATCAGACTTGGATTTACAACAAAAAGGAAAGTGGGTGACTCTATGATTCAATACATGACTTATGGGTTTGGGGAGCATTATATCTTCTAAATTCAATAGAACTCAAGTCATCTTGTATGGAAGTTTTTGGTCTTGGATTCCACAAGGCATGCTTATGTAAATAGATGGGTCCTAATTTTCACTTTGGCAATCCAAAATGCCTAGGACGTTGTCATGCAAGCCAAGTAGGTTATGGTCATGGTTGGGTGTTCTGAGTAGCTTTAGGTAGGGGAAGCTCCCTTGACTTAGACATGCTTTTTAGCTTATTCTTGAAGCTCCAACGACCCCTGGTAGCATGTCCCCTGACTCAGTGATATTTGCAGTACTTGTACGGGCCCCAGTTCTTACAGTTCCATGCACTTTCGTCTCTGGCCTGATTGGGCATAGGTCGATAATTTCTTTAGAATGCAAGCATTCTAGTGTTTGAGTATAGGTGGTGTTAATAAAGGTGTGCTATGTGTAGCAACCTAGAGTATACACTTCTTTGCTTCTGAAGCCACTGTCTTTCTTATCCTTATTCTGGTAATTACCCTTCCAAGTGTTAGTGGCTTTGGTAGGTATGCCCCTGATACAAGTTTGGAGTGTAGTGCCCATCAATTCTGCCTTCTTCCTACTCTAATCTAATACAGTTTGTGTTTTTCCCATCATCTTCATCAGTTGAGCCAGTTCATTACCTCTTGCCATCAGGATTAGTGAAGTGTTAGACTTTGACTTAGATTTTGATTTCGACCCAACTAGAGGAGTTCCCTTGGGCTCTTCTGGAAATAAGAGTCTCCTAGTTTGTGGACTCTGCTTATATACCTCTTTAATCTTACCTATCCTAAGCAATAAGGTAGTGGTTTAATAAAGATGAAAGGTTACTAGTGTTGGATATGAGCTGAAGGAAATAGTTTGTCACTTGTAGTTTAGCGAGAAAGAGAGAATGGCTTAGTAGGCTTAAGGGTTTAGGTTGGGATTAAGATGTGGGGTTTATGCTGAAATCGGGCATTATCCTGGACTAGGTCATAAGTTAGGCTTAAAGATGTGAATTATGAGGCTAAGTCAGACTCAAGTCTTTCTTAGGTTATCACATACCTATACTAACCTAAATATGACTGTGGTTTGGTTTACCTAGAATGGGCTAGTTTTGGCACATGGGCGAATATGGGGAATATGACGCATGAACTATAAACTTATGATGGGTAAGATATCTAGGTCTTACCTAGATTAGGGCATTATGAGTATGATGTACAATTGGATGTAACCTAGAATGAACTAGTACTTTAAAGGTCTGATGGGTCGTATTATGCACTTTAGGCACAAAGGTCAAAGGAGATAGCAAAAGAGGCCCAAAGACACCCAACACGGACCAACCATGGTCAGTACTATGGCCTCAAAGGTTCTAGGAGAAGGAGTTAAACAAAAGAGGAGAACCAGCACGACCAGTGGCCACCACGGTTTGTCCATGGTGGTGCCCATGATCAATGGTGGCCCCCTTTCTCCCAGATCATCATATTTTCTCATGGTTATTCGACTTCCAGGTGGTTTTTACACTTGGTGGCAACATTTTTGTGATAAAAAGGTTGTTTTTAGCCTTATTTCACCCTCATCATTTGCTTTTTCCTCTCTTTAGTTTCATCAATTACATTAGGATTTAGATTTAGAGAGAGTTGAGAGTAATTTTAAGGTGAAGATTTGCGAGGATTCTGGGTCAGGTTTGCATATACAAGCATGCATCGATTAAGCAATTCTTCTCCCTTCTCTTCTCTTTTCTCTTTAGATTTTTATGCTTTCATATTATTATTGATTTTTATGTTAAATTTTGGGTTGTTAATCTTGAAATTGAGTTGAGTTCTTGTGAAGGAATCAATTTTTGTTTTGATCTAAAAGTGCTTTTGATTAGCTGGCTTTATTCTATTGAACCTTAGACGTTAATTTGCTAGTAGAAAACTTAATCAATTTCTTGCTTATTTTAGACATTTGGTGAAGAATTGAAAGGTGAAAGTAGATGTTGGAAAACTAAGATTCAACTTAAGTGTGTGGGCTCTTTAGAAAGGCTCACTGTTTAAGAAACCCCTAAATTTGATAATCGCATTCTTAATGATCTTAAATTAATCAAAAACCCTTGAGAAATGGTAGTTCATTGGATTTAAGAATTTCATTCCACCTTGAAATAGGTGTTTGATAATTCGACTATTGGTTTTGGAATTACTCATCTAAGGAAGAGGCACTTGATTAATTCTTGCATTGGAAAATTGCCTGATTTGATTAAATTCCTTGGTTATTATCCATTAGATTAGATAATATATTAGTTTAGTTTCAAACCTCAAATTTCAATTCACTTAGCCTATCTTAAGGGGATAAAGCCCAATAAATCAACATAGTCATTGTGGGAGATGACCTTGGTTTGTTACAATGCCACTGTGCGCTTTCGGCCCTATCAAGGTTTTAGGGCCGTTGCTAGGGACTAATGTTGAATATTGGGTTTTTCTCAATACGTTTGACTAAGCTTTTTTTTTTTTAAAACAAAACCAAAAAAATTAAAAAAACAAAAGAATTTTGAAAAAAAAATGGTGGCAATTTTCCATTTTCCACAATTCGAGTATAAATTATTTTGGAGGTATTTTAAATGATTGAATGTCTTTCTTGTTCAATGTGGTTATTGTGCGGGTAAATGGTAAATTTTGGATATTGTTAATGAGGTTGTCAATAGTAAAACTCGTGCTCTTTTAGGGTATTAGGTTTTCTTGCTAAAAATGTTGATGAGGCATGGTATTTACTTGAGTGGAGATCATTTGAGTTTGAGAAGGCTAGTATTGATTTTAGATACTCATTCTTTGATCCTTGTGTGTTCTATGCTATCTCTTATTACGCCCCTTTTTGGCATGACTTGTGTAATTCTTCTAACTGTGAAGCTAATTCATGTCCTTAATATGCATGCCATGCTCGACCTGACTTTACATCACCCATGATGATACAGATGTTGTCCTGACCTTACTGATTCAACATTCCTTTTAGCTTAGTGCACGGGGCTCAAAGTGGGTGAGTCTTTTGGGGTTGTTGCTAGGTTTAGTGTGGTTGATGTATGTTTTAAGTCAGAAGATATTTTAGATGAGGTACATGATCTAGTTGAGACTCCTTTAGAGGGGTCATACAATATGTTTATGCATAAGGAGTTTCCTAGCCTTGGTTATGATATTGTTCTCCCCAATCCTCTTGATCATTTCCATGTTTCCCCTCTTTGTTCGTTTCCATCTCCTTTCCCTGAGTATTATGTTGATACGCCCATTGATAATCCTATGGTTTATAATGCTAATATTGATTTGGGCTATGTGGATAACATGTTTAGTATGTTTGGTGGGAATGTTGATAATTTTATATTCCTAGGTTACTTTAGTGGGTACAATGTCTCCCTAGGTTACTTTAGTTGGTATAATGTCTATCTTGACCTATGTTGCATGTACCTAGTGGATGCACTTGGAAAAATCATGTGAAATGCTTTCTTCGATTTCTCTTTTGATTTTTCTACGATGTTTGGTTTATTAAAGAGAGCATTAACCTTCTTTGTTATGTTCATCTTCATGCTCTCTTTTAGCCAAGCTTGTGAGCCCTATGTAGTAGTGTTTGAGAAGCTTTTGTAGGCCTTATCCATGTCTAACTTGGTGGGCTGTGTCTTGAAGTTGTGATAAAGTAGCTGGTGCTGCACTTTCCTCGGGAGGCCTTAGCCTAGGTGTACCCGGCACCTAACCTGGTGAGATCATTATATTTTGTTTTCCCTTTCCCTTCTCGTACTTTTCTTTCCTTTGAATAATAATGCTTTATCTAAGAATTGGGGAAGGGCAGTTTTGTGTTTTCAATTTGGCTTCTAGTTTGCATACTTGTTAGAGCACGTAGGTTCAGGTTTCCTTCCTTTTGCACTGGTGTGTTGCATTTATCTATATTTTGGAGTTGCATATAGGGTTGCACGTAGAGATGGTGTGGATTGGTTTGAGATGCCTCTAATTATGTTTCTACTAGGCATGATGGCCTTTATGAGGTTGAGCAACTTTCATTCTGTGCTTCCTTTTGGTGCTAAGCTTTGTAAAGGTTTTGTAAATATTTCTTGTTCTAACCATTGTCTTGATTGAGAAATATGCTACCACCTAGAGTCTTTAGCATTAATGTTTGTATATTCTTTCATGTGTGTAACTCTTCCATGTTGCATCTTTAGAACTTGCCTTGACTCTTGTTCTAAACCACATTAGCAAGTGTATAGTTGATGATATAATAGAGGCATTGCTTTGTTTTTGAAATTTTTAGCCATGTAGCCAGCTAGCCTACCCTTGTGTTACATCATCTATGCAGTGGGTAGTTTTGGGGTTATTTGAGTTTAAGGTGGTTTTGGTGTGTTGGTTTGTTGAGGGATTGATGCAATTGAACATTTGTGGTTTTCTCTGTTTTGGGTTGTGCATATACATATATTAGGTTGTGAGTTGATAGTTACTGATCCTATGTCTTTCAATCATTGAAAATTTCATTTCATTTACTATAAGAAGAATAAAATTAACAAAAAAAAAGGAATGAAAAATCATGTTGAGAAAAAAAAGAGAAAAAAAGAGAAAAACAACCAAAACAAAAACTAAGTGATTGGCAATGGACATGTCAATAGCTTGTGTTCTATCTTTGTTAAATCATTTGCTATTTTATTTGTGGGGTATGTTTATTACATCGTTGGGGTTTGGAGAGTTGATAAACTTCATAGTTGTTTGGAGGTTTATTGATTACTCCCTAGTCACTTGGTTAAATAGCTCCACATTGTCCAAATTTATTAGTGCACTACTTTCCCTTAGCCCTTTTAGCCCACATTACAACCTATGTAAAGTCATCTTGATTGTATTATACACATTACATTTTTAGTGGAGGAAAGTTTGAGAGTCTTTGCAAGTATACGGTAGATTGCATCTTTGGAATGAGTCTTGAGCGAACCCATGCTATATTTTTAAACACATCAGTGAGAGTGATTCACACTTTCCAAAAGTGAGGTTCTACCGGTCCATTTGGCTCTATTCCGTTCAATGTGCTCGTATGATGGCTTTGTGGTTCTTTGGAGGTGATTAAGTTTGGTATCGAGCTTGTGGTCTTATACTTTTCCGAAAACCTTCTCCTCCTCCTAATTTTGAAATGTCTTGCGCACTACTTGGGGTTGCCATTGATTTCAATTCTTGCTTGTGATATGCTTAACTTGCCTACTTTTAAGTAGGTTGCTATATTTTTTGTATCTTCAATGCATCTCCACTTGTTTGGTTTAGCTAGTGTTTGTTTGAGGACAAGCAAAGCTTTAGCATGGGCGAGTGATGAATGTCATGTTTGTATAGAATATTATATGTGTTTGTGAGTCGTTTTAGGGGATTAACATGCTTAATTTTACAATGTGTGCCTCTATTTCTACTATTGCGCCGGGTTTTGCTTGTGCTGAGAGGTTTTTAAGATTTGACTTTGTGAGTCAAGTAATGTGAGTAGAATAAATATTTTTAAGGCCTTAAGGATAAAAGAAGATAGCAAAAGGGACCTAAAGACACTGAACACGGACCAACCGCGGTGAATACCACAACTTAGAATGTTCTAGGAGAAACAGTTGAATAAAAGAGGAGAACTAGTGTGACCAGTGGCCCCCACGGTCTGTCCGTGGCGGTCCTCATGGTCGGTGGTGGCCCCCTTTCCCCTGTGTTATCATGTTTTCTCATGGTTTTTCGACTTCCAAGCGGTTTTTACACTTGGTTGCAGCATTTTCGCAATAAAAAGGTTGTTCTCGGCCTCATGTCACCCCCATAATTCCATTTTTCCTCTCTTCAATTTCATCAATTACATTAGAATTTAGATTTAGAGATAGTTGAGAGCAAGTTGAAGGTGAAGATTTGCAAAGATTTCGGGTCGGGTTTATATCTACAAGCATGCATCGGCTGAGCAATTCCTTTCTCTTCTCTTCTCTTCTCTTTTGTTTTTAGATTATTATGCTTTCATATTACTATTGATTTTTATGTTAAGTTTTGGATTGCCAATCTTGGAATTGAGTTGAATTCTTGTAAATGAATCAATTCTTATTTTGATCTAAAAGTGATTTTGATTTGTTGGTTTTATTCTTTTGAATCTTAGACGTTGGCTTGCTCGTGAAAAATTTTATTAGTTTCTTGCTTATTTTCGACATTTGGTGAAGAATTGAAATGTGAAAATAGATGTTGGAAAACTAAGATTCAACTTAAGAGTGTGGGATCCTGAGAAAGACTCACTGTTTAAGAAACCTCTAAATTTGATAATCGCATTCTTAATGACCTTAGATTAATCAAAGACCTTTGAGAAATGGTAGTTCATTAGATTTAAGAATTTCATCCTGCCTTCAAAGAGGGACTTGATAATTCGATTATCGATTTTGGAATTACCCATCTAAAGAAGAGGTGCTTGATTAATTCTTGAGTTGAAAAATTGCTATAACGCCACCATGCTCTTACGACCCTATCACCACATCAGCATCCTAGGCAACTGCTTTTTAACAAACTTAGCTCTCAGCTACCTCTTCTCTCTACACTCCCCCTCAAGTTGCATGTTGAAAGAGATTGAAAACACCCAACTTGGAAAGAAGATACTTGTGTTGAGAAATAGATAAAGGTTTAGTGAAAACATCAACAACATGATCTTAAATACGAATCTAAGCAAGTTTCACTTGTTTGGCTTTGAGTTGATTGCGCATATAGTGACAATCAATTTCTATGTGTTTAGTGTGTTCATGAAACACCAGGTGGGGAGCTATGTGAAAGGTTGCTTGATTATCACAATGAAGAGTTACAGGAGCAAGAGTGGTCAGTCCTAAGTCTTTAAACATAGCCAACAACCACACCATTTCACAGTAGGTACTGGGAACGACTTTGTACTCAGCATCTGATGAAGAATAAGCTGTGATTGATTGATCCTTAGCTATACAAGAGACTGGAGATTTTCCCAAAATCACACAATAGTTAGTGGTGGACTTTTTGGAGTCAGAACAACTCCCCCAGTCTAAGTCACAAAATGCAGTGAATGTTGGTGTGGATTAACTTAAAAGTAAAATACCTTGCCCTGGAGTATTCTTAAGATATCTCAACACATGTTGACTGCAATTATATGCTCTTTAATTGGTGCATGCATGACCTGACTCAACAGTTATGCAACAAATATAATGTTAGGTCTAGAAATTGTGAGCTAGATCAGCTTCCTAACTAATCAGCTATACCCATCAGGATCTGCTAACTTACTATCCTGATGTGTGCTCAGCTTAAAATGAGAACTCATAGGCAGCTCAAGTGGCTTAGCATTAGTCATCCCCATTTCTTGAAGTAGATCCATTGTATAAGTAGCTTAAAACATAAATGCGTGCAGTTGACCTTCCTATTTCTAATCCAAGAAAATATTTTAGGCTTCCCAAATATTTCATGCAAAATTTGGAAGCCAAAAACTATTTGGCTTTGGTAATTTCAGCAGAATCATTCTCGGCTAAGATCATATCATCTATGTAGACTAATGTAGCCACGTATGTATCACCTTTTTGCCAAAAAATAGTGAGTAATCAGCTTTGGATTGTTGAAAACCGTAATCCAATAAAGTTGATGAAAGTTTAGTAAACCATTGCCTGGGAGTTTGCTTGAGCCCATACAATGACTTGATCAATTTGGACACAGGTTGTCCAATCTTGGCTCTGGCATTCTCTTTGGCTGAGGAGTTTCCGAGGTAATTGAGCACCCCCAATATTGTATAGGCCAGTGGAAATGTCATGTAGATCTCCTCTTTCAAGTCACCATGAAGGAAAGCATTTGAGAGATCCATCCGAATGGCAATCTGATCTCTCATTGCTTCTGCCAAGGGAGCTCTTACAGCTGTTATTTTTTCCATAGGTGCAAAGTTTCCAGATAATCTATCTCCTATTTTTGTTTGTAACCAAGAGCAACCAATCTGGCTTTGTATTTGTCAACAGAGCCATCAGACCTGAACTAAGTTTTGAAGATTCTTTTATAACCAATGGCTTATTTCCCCTTAGGAAGTAGAGTAATTTCCAAGTGCCATTCTCTTCCACAGCCCTAAGTTCTTGGTTCATAGTTGTACACCATTTGGTGTCTTGAATAATCTCAACAAAAGTGGTAGGATCCATGGCGCATGTTGACTGTTGCAACAAATGTTTGATATGCAGGATTTGTGATAGGAATTTGTGCAGGTGAACTATGTCCTGGTTTTGGAGCATTTGTCTGATCAATCAACTCAATGTTAGAATTAGAATAAGATCCTGGTATGCATATATTTGACACTTGCAAAAAACCATCTTTCTAAGTAGACAGTTGTACCAGTGGCACAACTAAAGGTATTTCGTACTGAATTGTTGCCTTGTCTTGATATAGAAACACATGTTTATGAAATACCACATCTTTAGAAACAAAAGTCTGATTAGTCAAGAGGTTCAACAATTTGTAACCCTTTTATGTAGGGGGGCAGCCTAGAAACACATATGGTGTCCCCATAGGCTGAAATTTATCCCCAGTTTTTCCTGGATTAGAGGCAAAGGCAAGACATCGAAACACTCTCATCGGGTCACACTTGGGTGGTTGATGAAGAAGCTTCCTATATGGAGTCTTATATCCCAGCACTGCAGTTGGTAACCTGTTAATAATGTAGGTAGCAGTTAATACATAGTCTCCCCAAAATCTTAAGGGCAATGAAGCTTGGAATCTCAAGGCTGTAGAAATTCCTAGCAAATGTCTATGTTTCCTTTCGACTCGACCATTTTGTTGTGGTCTGTCAACACAAGAGGTATGATACAAGATACCTTTGTCAGCAAAAAAGGACTAGCAGTCAGATGTATTAAATTCAAGTGCATTGTAATTTCTAACTATCTTGACTGTATATCCGGACTGATTATGTAAATAGTTACAGAACATGTGCAAAGTTGCAGAACATTTGCAAAGTATTCCAAAAGATATATCCACATAGCTCATGTAAAATCATCTACTATAGTAATAAAAATATGTTTTCACCAAAAGTATAAACCCTATAGGGCCCCTAAATATCCATATGAATCAACAAAAAAAGTCTATCACCACTAGTGTTTTTCACAGCATGTGACAGGTGTGTGTGTTTTACTAAAGGACAAGTGACACACACTGAAGTGCCGATATTTGTCTTTCAAGGATTGCGTTCGATGGACATATTTTAGCTTGGCCATTGGTACATGACCTAGTCTGTGTTACCACAAATTGGCCTTGTTATTATAGAATCCATAATCTCCAGCAGCATTGCTTGCACAGCGTATCACACTTCCTTTGATGCTTGAAAAAGCCAAGCTTAATTTTTGATGTATCTCTTATTGAGACACGTCAACAAGGTAATAGAGTCCATAACTCTCTTTACCAATCCCTTTAATACTTTGGAATCATAGTCCTGTATCATATAAAGATTATCATAAAAGATAACTCTACATTTACTATCCTTGGCCAACTTCGACACAGATAATAGGTTGTATTTGAACTAAGGGACACATAGGGCATTCAACAGTTTCAGTAGAACAACCTGACCTATGCAAGTGACTAGGGCAGGTTGCCTATTAGGTAAATGTATCGTGGCCTAAGCAGATATAACTCTAGGCTTCACAAGCTGTGTTATGTCAGTACATATATGATCAATGGCACTTGTGTCAATTATCCAATAATGCTTACATATTATAGTAGAGAATGTTAGAGTATTACCAGCAAAGTTAGCTTCAATTTCCTGAACTGTGTTAGACTGAAACTTAACTGATCCTGTACCACTTGTGCCACCAATTGAGGATGGAATCAGCTTGAGCAATTGTTCAATTTGCTGAGTAGATAAGCTAGGACTGGTAAAGGATGATTCTCCTCCGACCTCATATCTCTATAGCTCAATTTGATGAGCTTTACCTCTCTAAGAGATATCTTCTCTTTGCCTGAGATTTTTCTAGTTCTTCAAGTTCCTTTTCTGAGGATTTCTTTTAGATCTAGGATGCTAAGAAGGATAGCTAATCACTTGCCAGCATTTGTCACTAGAGTGGGCTCTAGTGCCACACATTGCATTTGTTGTCGTTATTCTTAGTCATCAGGGTAGCTGAATCAGTTGCAAACTTCAATCCTTGCAGAATCTCCTCCTACATTTCCTCTTGCTGCAACATGACACACACACTCTCTACTCTTGGTAGGGGACCCATGAGTAATATGTGACTTCATTGAGGTTGTAATAGTCATCCAAACCATTTAAGAACTAAAACAACCTCTGCACTTCTTGCTATTTTCTCACACAATTGAGAAACTGAATGCACATCTTCAGCAATGGAAGTTATTACATGCAATTTACTCATTGATTCAATTTCCTAACAAGCATATTTCATTTGTGTATAGTTGATACTTTTATGTTCCTGCTTCAGCGTATGTTTCTATGTTCAAATGATATGTACGTGAACCATGTGCAACAATAAATCTCTTCTCTAATTGACTCCATGTTTTAGAAGCTAGTTGTACAAAGACTATGGACTTGCTGATTGATTACGACATGTTGTTCATCAGCCATGCAATCACTAAGTTGTTGTAAGTATCCCACAGCTGGACTTTAACTGGATCACCTATAGGTCTCGTCAAGGTTCCTTGAATGAACCCTAATTTTCGCGTGGTAGAGAGAATGATTTCCATTGATCTTGTCCATGTGATAATTTGACGATCTTGAAAATCTCTCCCACAAACAGTATATTTGGACCATCCAATGGGTGTATGAACAGAGGATTTTGAAGATCACTTGCATTGATGTTGCGATTGGCACTCATTTTGATCGAATAGTGATTTGATCAAAAACCTAGATGAACAAATGAGTCCTGGATCAGATTAGGGTGAAATTAGCTAGAATCAATCGAATCAATGGAAGAGAATACATGATGTGTCTGATTTGAGATGAATGCTTGCTCAATTGTAGTTTAATTCAATTGATCGAAGAAAGAATGAGGAAAAAAATAGTGAAGAATTTGATAAAACATCAAATTTTTTATATGGATTGGTCATAAACAAATAAGTTATGTATATAAATTCTAATGAGGTTTTAACCTAAAGTCAATTAGTTATGAATGGAGTAACCCACAAGCTTATATATATGTTCAAACCTTTAATTTTATCAATATAGGATAACATTCACTTTGATGTTCTTTCATTTTATGAATGTGAGACAACAGTCACTTTCATACTTTAACACGCCCCCTAATGTGAGGGCTACTAACAAGACCCAATACTTCCACATAATTTTAATCAAACAAGGGCGATGGTAAATTAAAATAGAATAACCCGCTCTGATATCATGATGAGCAGGGAGAGTTTATAAAGAGATGCTCATCATTTTAGAGAGAGAAAGAGAGTTATCTCATTACCCCCAAATGATCACTGCATGATGAGCCAAATGGCTTATATGCCTTACAATCTGCACACACAGTGATGAAAATGATGATAAAATATCTGGCTAACCAACTTGTCACATCAGCATCCTTGCGAACAACCTCCTAACAAACGCAGCTCTCAACTCCACCTTCTCTCTACAAGCCTAGGTCTATAGACCGAGGTGTATTATATAACATTGTAGAGAATATTTTTATAATGAAATAAATTTTGTAATTTTCCTAGAAGTTTCCTGAACTTACTTGGTTTTGTTTTTTTTTTCCCCCCCTTGGTTCAGCATTTGTACTCAATCATTCAGTTCTTTCCAGGTGAGTTCGACGTCACTGTGGAATACAGACATAAACTTCCTTCTACTAGTGACTTCTTTGACTTATTAATGTTCAAGTTCTACAGGAATGTTGAAATTTGAACACAAGTATTTTTGTCATTGAACAGTATGAATTAGATGAAACACTGCAGCAGGCCTGGGCCTTCCGCAAAATTATAGCCGGAGTATACTCATTTTGTCTGGAGTAGAATCCAAGTCGGTAGAATTGTCACTGAAAGTCTCTGAATGATCTAGCTCTTGTCATGGCAGGAGGCACAAT
>NCQS01066612.1:5362-15492 GCA_002740445.1 Pachycereus pringlei
CAATGGAGAAATAGAGAGGGGGTTGGTTTGGAAATTTATTTGCCATCAAATTGAGAACTGTAAAAAGGAGGAATTGAAGGGCTTCTTTTTCTTTTGTTTTTGCTGCGTGTGGATGAGTGCGATGCTCCAGTGAAGGGAAGAGTTGCCTGTGGGGGCGGAGGAACTTGTTTGATTGTGGGCTGAAAGTGGCCAAGAGTTGACTTGTTGATTTTCTTTTCCAGGGGCATATATGTTCAGAAAATATCAATATTAACATATGCGAGAGAAAATCAAAATTAGAACTTGTATGTCTTAGATTATATATCATTTACATATTCTTTTTTTAAAAAAATTGTAAAGTACATAATATACAATTACTCTTTCAAGTTGTAAAAAAATTGAAGTAAAAAAGGTATACATATTGTGGACAAATATTAATGTACCACTAATATCGAATGATTTAAAAGCAGCAATTTGTTTTCAAGTGGCAATCGATTGTATAAATTTCATCTAAGTACTTTTTCTACACCAATTCTTACGGAAGATGGAATAATTTTATGAACCATAAATTTTTTTTTTGTTGTTCAAAACGAAGACAGAATGAACACATATTAAATAACAATGGCAAGTTAGCAACCATTACTCCTAAATAGTTACTAGTCTAAAACATTATAACAAAAATCAACTTATAAGTAGTTAAATCAAAGTTTACTAACGCTTTGCTCCAAATTTACAACACTAATTTAGTAAAACACCCTCCAAAGCTACCAATTTAAAAAATTTGTAGGTACCCACTAACATAATTAATAGAATCTTTAAAAAAATTTACTAAAGACTTGTATTTGATATCCCATTTATATTGAACGTTGGACATAATTTCTGCCCAAAAACAAAAGAAAAAAAAGTAGTGTATAAGTGTTGTTAATTATTATTATTTTTTAAAATAAAAAAGTCTGTGTATATTTGTGCATGTGGTTTTAAAGTGCCTCGATAGTCGACAGCCATTTCAGGCTACATTATCAGCTCAACATGTGCGCCGTTTTAGGTTTCATTGATTCAGATTTTGGGTTGAGACTGAAGATTTTTAGGTTTTAAGGGAAAAAGGATAAAACTTTCGTCAAATTTGAGAGTCAAAGCTCGTCAATCTCAATCATTCATTACCTCAACTTGGAATTAGGAAAAGCTCAATTTCCTACAAAACCCAGAAATCGTGGCCCCAGAATTTTTCCATTCGTTGAATTGGCAACGAAAACAAGAGCAACCCTGTTTGAGTTTCATTAAGGGACTGTGGAATTTCAGATGTTTGAAAAATGGGAAGAAATAATGGAGGAAATTACACAAACCCATGTCTCACGATGCACCAACCTTGGGCTTCTCTCCTTGTTTATGGTATTAAGCGAGTTGAGGGTCGATCTTGGCCTGCCCCTATCCGAGGTAAGACTTAAGAGTGACATAAGAACCCTAGTTTTTTGATTTTGTGCAAGACAGAAAAAGTGGGCAATTCCCTGTTTTCATGTGTTTGGTTATGTTCCCTCCTTGTGATTGCCGATATGAATCTGTTTTTATACTGTTGTGTTGTAGATTTTTGTTCTTGAGGACCGTTTCAGTGTATTTCTAGCATTTTGTGGAAGCAAGGAGGGGAATTTGGCCTAGTGATTTTCACTATTTGGGTGCTTGGTTATGATATCAAGATGGAAAGATGAGTTTTTTGTGATAATACTAAA
This sequence comes from Pachycereus pringlei, assembly GCA_002740445.1. Lineage (NCBI taxonomy): Eukaryota > Viridiplantae > Streptophyta > Magnoliopsida > Caryophyllales > Cactaceae > Pachycereus > Pachycereus pringlei. The sequence continues at coordinate 7,066 of NCQS01066612.1, forward strand.
TATCAAGCAGTTGCAGGCCTGTTCAGTATGCAAAAAGGTTTATCTTTCCAGTATTTGTTGTGTTTCTGTGCCTGAAGTTTGTTGGCTTGTTTGATCATCTGTGTATTTGGAAGAAGACTTAATCAATTAAACTTTGAGGGCTTATCTACTCCAACTAACTGAAAAGAAAATGTTTATTACCTCCATTGTGGACACAAGGTTCCTATGCACCTTAGGATTTGGAGGTGAGAGATCCCAGTTTATTACTTGCAGGAAAAATGTGTTTGCATGTCTGCTTGAAGTTTATGCTGCGTTTTGCTGTGACCTATGTTTTTGATGTCTTTGTTTTGTTTGCCAAGGTCGTCTTTGGATTCACGCTGCCAGTAAGGTTCCTGAACCTGAGACTATAAAAGCTGTGGAGGAATTCTACAGGGAAATCTATGGAGTTAACGGGATAAAAGACGTCAAATTTCCAGAAAATTACCCAATATCACGGTTGCTAGGTGGTCCTTCATGGTCTCTAGTCTTTTATAGATTTTTGGAATGTATAATATTCTGTTTTTAGATTTGCTTGATGATGAGACTGCACCATTTATCTGTGCTAGCATATGGATGTTATGGAAATCCGTCCGCTCCGTGCACAATGTCATCAACCTGTTATTAAGTTGGAAGGATGGCTGGGTTGATAATCCTGAATTGGTGACATGTATGTTAGCTGCATGACCTCCATACAAAATTAAACCTTTTTATTACTGCTAGGTAGAATGAGCAGTTATTTGGATCGGTCACGTGTTTGCAAATTAGGCGAACTGCTGGGGGTTCCATGTGCCTCTCAATCATATAAAGCCTGGTGCTTAACACCCCCCCTCCAAAAAAAAAAAGAGCAGAACTTGGTTAGGCATAGGATTTATTCTTTATAAATAAGGCGGAAATATTGCCTGCTATTAATCATTAGCTCTGTCAAAAATGGACATGCTTATCAAATCGTACTAAGAAATGCAATTTGCCGTACATACAATTAGTTTCGGATTTCTTGTTTGCCACCGGTGCCGGAGGAGGGGTCCAGGTTATGAAGCCCATTCTAGGGTCCTAACACCCATGGGATCACCGTAGTGGACACTTCTTGCTAGAGAATTAGAGATGCGGGAGATGAGGGCTTTTCTTAATAACCCCCTACTGGATTTGGAAGTTCTGAATAGCTTCTGTTTGACACTCTACAGACCGTTCTTATTGCGGCTAACTTCATTTCATTATGGAGCTTTCTCAATGTGGAGGTTAATATTCGTGCCTTCATCTTGGACAACAGTCGCATCTGATTGATATATTCCTGGTCTTTCATGTTATTACATGTGAGATATTTGGTTCTATCGTGAGAAGCATGTTAGTTCTCATGGTTAGATTGCATTTCGAAGTGATTCTTCTCTTGTTTTGGACTTCCTTCTGAAACCTCATCTTAAACCAGGCTGTGTAGAGGTGGTTGGATGCATTAAATGTGAAGAGCTGCAAAACTGGGAGGAACTGCCAGAAGGGGTAGAGCATATGACTTTATTCTCTCTTTTTAGCTCACTTCCTAACTGCGATGAGTTACTGCTGCTTAAGTGTACAGTCAAATGAATATTAGTCGTTGGAGAACAATTTAGAATGTTCTTTCCTTTCTCAGGTTAGACTAGAGGGACAAACAGAGTTTTGCTGGCTGTGTGAGAAACCTCAGGTATATTCTCCCTTTGAAAACAAGAATTTTGCTTCCATGTACAACAGCACAGTTACAGATAAATGGTTGAGACCACCCAACTAACTACTTGCTTTGTCGAATCAATGCAGAGGCTAATAATCCCATTCGAAATGCGAGGGCAGCTGGGTGTTTACAATTTGGAAAGAAAGGTAAGCTTTGTACCCCTAGGATTATGGGTCAGTTTCTCTTTTCTTAGTTGCATGGACTGAATAGTTCCTGAAGTTTTGGACCATTGAGTAGCCATTGATGGTACCAAAATTGTGAGTCATTGTTGGTCTTGGCAATAGATACATGAAGCGGCAGTAAGAGGCCTACGTCCTGTCGAAGGTCCATTCCCTGTGAAGTTCCCACTTCCAGACCCTCAAGATCCTTTCTCTCTGAAGCCAGGTTCACTGCCATCTTGCTTGAGCACCTCCATTGCCTCTGAACTAGGAACATCTTCAAGTCGTAGCAATGCTATAGCTGGTGCACGAGGGGTTGCTGCTAAGTTCTCTAAGGAAGTTCAGGATCCATCTGGTACCAAGCGGGAAACAGAGGATCCTATATCTATGAGAACGAGGAGTAAAGTGAAGGATAAAGCTCAAGAAGTAGTCAGCAGGGTGGTAGATGAGGGACACTCGAACTCAGTCACCGACAACAGCAGATACCCATAGCATGACAACTCTCACTAAGGTATACATTTCATTTTATGAATTCCACCGTGTTACCAGGGAAATCATATTTGTATTGTTTAGTCTTCTGTCAAGTAGAACTAGTTTTCTTGAGCACCCAGACACAGGAGTCTTTGACCCTTGGATAGGATTTGGTTTAATTGGTGCACTCATCTCAAGATAGGGGTGTTAGGTTGCGTGTACCTAGACCACCCTAGGGACCAGCCTCGAGGGGTGAATCATACTTGGTGGTTCAGCAATCACGATCACAGAAAAGCAACTCTAATGCGAACCTTTGGCTGCAGGTCTCAATGTCAGTGACTGCACTGCGTTGCAAGGATATGATGGATTCTATGACGGAGATTGCGAGCTTCCATTTTCGTTTGTCCCATGGCAAATAGTGGAAGTGGGAAACGCGGAAGATGTTAATTCCTCCCTCTATGGTTCAAGAACCAGCAGGTTGAAGCTTCCAGTGGGAGGCTTTGGCAAAGGTGTAAAATCCACGGCGTTGGGTTGTAATGTAAGTTGTACTATTTAGTTAGGCAGTGGCCAGTGGTAGTAAAGATCCAGAATAATTATCTAGGGTAGATCCTCATCAAAGATGCTGCAAATTGTGAGGATTCCCTCATTGAGGAGATAAGAGGATGCCATTGCAGATTCACTTTGTAACATTGCCAATCGAACACGAAGAAGTTTATTCCTTGTATCATTTTCTCGTGTACTTTTTTATGTATCGTAAGTACACCAAAATCAAATCAACAAACATTATTGAGACAGAGGACTGAATTATTGAAGTATTTATTGATTTTTACGATTTGACGAAATCTGATGTCAAAAGAAAACAGATAGCTTAAGAAGCCAAAATGGACCAATCAACACAATGGAAGGCATCTTCCTATGGAATTCTTTCTCATGTAGAAGATTATATTTTCCAAAATTAAGACAGTCTGTCTCTTTCAAAAAGGGTAGTCATTGTTGGTTTTAATGTTGCATTTGCAAAATACAAGTTTGCAACTGACTGCTGCATTGTCAATATTGCAAGAAGTTTCAACCCTGATGGTAAGTGGGAAGCCTCACAATGGCAGAGAATTAACCACAAAAAAGTGCTGGGTTTTTAAGTGTTGCAACAGCCAGTAGGAATCCTAGTTTGGTTGTTCAATAAGATGATTTAAAAACAGAAACGAAAATTTTAACTTTTTTTTCTGCTTCAAATAAAACACATAAGAGCAAACCCAATAGTGAGCCAATTTTTTGGCTTACCGGTGGGGGCCTACTACTGCCACATCAAATTTCTCTCCAATTTTTTGCCTCACAATCCTCACTCTCTCCAGTGGAAGGCTCACAACTTTACCGCACCAAATAAAATAATACTCATAGACCCACTCTACAATGCACAACTTCTTTTTTAAATCCAAAAAAAAGAAAAAACCAATAAAAATTATAAAAAAAACAAAAAAAGCAAGGGAATAAGTCACGAGGTGGCTCAGAAGCAGGAGCCTCCTGACGAGGCACAAGCCATGAGGCTATTGCTGCAATGAATGCCTCGCCTCACCAGCTTTCTCTCATCATTTTTGGCTCGCAAGCCAACCAGTGGGAATGCTCTAAACGATACATATGCAATACAAAAAGCAAGGCCAGGCTGTCAAAATATTCAAAGCACCTCGCAACATCCTAAGGATTGTATACAAAATTATCCTTATATAGACCTTTATACAACAACACACTCTAAACTAGGAATAAGATTAACGCAAATCTTATTGCCAAAAATTCTTAGGGAAAAAAAATTAATATATTAAACGAGCATCTTTTTTCTACAAAGCTGTTCCTGCTGCAAAGAACTTACCCCTATTCCAAATGAGGTTGTAATAATTTATTTATTTATTTATAAAAAGCTGTTATTTATAAAGAATTTCCTTTAACACTGCTCAAAAACCTAGCCTAGAGATATCAACATGGGTTGGTTCAAGTGGTTTGGCACTTATTCTCCTTAAGCAAAGTCTCGGGTTCGAGCCTCGTGAATGGAGAAAATCTGTAATAAGAAAACTCTACCCCTTGTCAGGGCAACCGTAACTCAACTTTAGTAAAATGAATGATCCAAGATCTCCAAAAAAAAAAAAAAAAAAAACCCTAGCCCAAAGATACAACTGCCCTACCATAAGTTGATCCATAATGAATGAGAAGACTTGGGTGATATCATTAGCCCTTCAATTAATTTTACAATCCAAAAAAGAAGTGTAACAAAGTACAATTGACCAATTCAGTTTTCTAATCCCAAACGTAATGATAACTTACATTGGGATAAAACAAAAGAGCCCCTTGATTATCACCAACCCCCAAATTTCTAAAATTTTGACCCTTGAAAATTTGTTGGATTTTGGTTTATTGGACTCTCTCCAAATTATTACAAATTTTCAGAGATAATTAGCAAAAATTGAAGTAATTAAGTAAGATTAAAACCTAACTCTCTAGTGATGAGTGTAGATGATTTTCAAATCAAACTAATCCTAGCAACTTTCTTCTACATTATGAAAATCACCGTTTGCATTCTTAATTAAAAAGCCACAGTACAAATTAAGATGACAATATGACAAGACTAGCATAGATTTCACTCCTTTTGTAGATCTGAATAGGGTACGAGAAGATAAAATATATACTGTTGATTCTTAAAAAGATAGATGTTAATATGCAGATAATACAGTTATTATATACGCAACTATATTTGCTTTATTTTAAAGTTATTAAGATATGATTCACGCATAAATAGTTGCACATTTGAAAGTGGTATGAGACAGGATTTCCATAAGCTAAATATGAGCTAGGCCTAAGCTTCTTTCCTGAGTGCATTATGCACTTATCGATGATGCATTCTAGAGGAATGATTAATCCCCACAAGACATCACAATTCACCAACTTTTCAGCATAGTCTTATTTTTCTTAACTTATCATAAATACTTATCATCAGTATTCAGCACTGATCAGCACCAATCAACACTTATCAGCTCATAGTAATATTTTATACTCAAAATTTTAGCCTTGACCAGCATTGATAACAGCAAGTTACTTGTAACAAGTTGAAAAGAGCATACCATAATTATTACCATCAAACCATTAAAGTTTTGTTAGTGAAGGTTACAATGCATGGGACCATCTTTGCATACAGACAACTTTGGATTATTGCCAAGTTAAAAGGATTTATTAGATCAATCTGACAAAGAGAAAGGAGCTTGGTCTAACTTTATATGTTGTTCACTTAAACTAATAGATTTTAGGACAATACTTTGCTTAAATTAATTTACAGTTCGCCTAGCTATCATACTCATATTAAGTCTACCTTAATAATTATTCTCAACTTACACTAATAATTATTAGCATAGAACCAAAAAACAGTCCCCATTTCATAATCAAATCAAATCAATCAATCATGCTTCTCCATATATTGACCTGCTCAACATAGAACAAAAAATTCCCCAGACAAATATTCTTAGTTGTCTTAACAGTGATTAGCACGTGGTGAATTATGATATGAGTGGTCCAAACCTAGCTAGTTAATCACTCAAAGATAAACAGGAACTCTAATGTACAAGTGGGAAAGGGAGAAATGTCCCAAATATATATCAAATAATGTAATAACAAATAAGATACCTTTTAAATGGGGGAAAGAATCATATGGGGGTTACTTCATGATCTCAAATAGAATGAATCAGGAATTATAAATAAAAATATCTCCTTTCTTATTGACCTTTCCCATTTACAGATAATAATTACTACAATCACTAGCTACTTCATTTCTTATTTTATTTTTTTTAAAAAAGCTTGATTGGACCAATCTATATTTGCCCACTTCTTAACCCCACGTAACTTGAAAATTGAAAACACTCTCATGGATAGTGGCAGCAAAATTTCGAGTTCGGGTGGAATTTATGTAGATGAATCGAACATTCTCAAAATTCAAACAAGAGATTCATATTTAATACCTGATTTTTTTCAGATCAGACAACTCGGACGAAGCTATATTTGAGTCAAAATTGGGTTTGAATAATAGAAACATAAAAAATATTGTGTTCGAATTTAAAATTCGGATGAAAAATTCATGATTGTACCCTATTTTTTTCGAACTGGACAAATTATGATATTCAGATCGGACGCATTTTTGCCGCGCTGCTTATTGACCTTGATGAACTGATTGTGGCCTACATAATAGTTGTATTCTTGTTAAACTACAAAAAAAAAAAAATAGAACAAAAATTTCCATGGCTTAGCGAAATTTACAAGAACTATCCCGGAAAACCCAAAAAAAAAAAAAAAAAGAAATGTTGATAATTTCAGCTTAATCAAGAACTAATACTCTCATTTAATAGCTGTTCCAAATAATCATTACCCAAGTCCTCAAAAACAAGCACATTATTATTATTCTCCATTGATCCCCTGCTTTTTACCGTTCCCTTGATTTTCTTCCCTGTAGAAGTACTCTTCCTCCTTACAGAAAGCCTACTTTTCATGGCCAAAACGGGCGAATACCCGACCCGGAACCCGTAATCGACCTCCTCTAGAGACTGTCTCACTGTCTCCACCGGAAAGTTGAGGACCGCCGTTGGGCCGCGGGTCAAGAAGGCGGCCTGATCGTAAGCCAGGGCGGCAGCCTCGGCGGTGTCGAAGGTGCCGAGCCAGACCCGGACGCCATTCCGGGTCGAGTCCCGTATCTCCGCAGCGTACTTCCCCCACGGCCGCCTTCGAACCCCCCTGTAGGACTGCCTTGGCTCGGTGGTCGGCAATGTGGATGTCACCTCCTCCTCCTTGACCTGGGCCAGGGTTGGGCTCGCGCTTGGGCTTGGGTCCGAGGTGGTGGGAAAGGGGGAGAGCACGTCGAAGAGGGGCATCTCCTCGGAGCCGTTCTCGTCGAAGGGGAGGAAGGTAGGGAAGGTATCATAACAGTCTGATGTGGGACTCCAACTCATGTGTGATATTCCGACAGTCGTGTGATCTGAGGAGGAGAATGAGTGGAGTGATGAACTACTCCGAGAATTCATTTTTGTGTTTTTGTGTTCTTTGTTATGAGGTTTGATTTCATATCCTTGTGGTGGTTGTTGTTGTTAGAAGAGGGAGGTGGTGAAGGGCATGAGTATGATTGGTGAAGTTATATATAGAGGAAGACATGAGGTGCCAAAAAAAGGGGCAAATAAGAGCAAGATTTTATTGAAAAATCCTACTGGAAGTGGGTTCCAATCTTTTGAAGGCATAGTGGGTCCATATCCATTTGGTCAAATGGAAAAAGAGCACGTGGGTCAAATGACTCTTGGCGGCCAGGTCATCAGACTACACCTCACCTTGCTCCACCTCATATCACTCCATGTTGGTAATGTATATCATACGCCTAGAAACGTATACTCCCACTTAGCTTGTCATGTATATATATTTTCTCAGCGTGTATTTGTCATATAGATAATTTGTAATATATGAATCTGACATGACTTTTAAAAGTATATACTCCTAAGAGTACGATATAAGCTTTGTCCCCATGTCTATTTCTGCCTTCTCGTCTTCTAGACCTCCAATCCTCTTTTTCTTTCTTTCTTTTTTTTCTTTTTTTCCCTTCCTTTCTCTCCTTTTTACATCATAAATTGAAGTGCTATGTTAGGGTAATAATATATGTCTTTTCCTCTTATACTTCTAAAGTGTTTTATTTTAGTCTAAATTAGTACATTATATGATTTAAAATATTCAAATTTTCAATAATTATGACTAGTTAACAATTGTGCATTTTCAATATTCATTGGCTATGCCAACGAGTACAAATGATATCTAAATTGGAGTAACCCTATCAACGAAAATGTATAATATATGTCATTTTGTAATTGTGAAAAATTATGGCTAAAAAGATTATTTTACCCAATTTAAAAGTAGTAATACTCTTCCATTATTCAATTACACTATCTTTTTTCAATTTTATGCATGATAATATAATTTTTAGACGAAGACAAGATGCTTATCTTGTAGCAAGATCTATGTCGTTTTACTTTTAAAAATTGTTGAACTTTTTGTTAAAATAATTGTTAAATATAGCATCAA
>NCQS01066622.1:3196-13202 GCA_002740445.1 Pachycereus pringlei
AATGAGGCAGGTACGAGGCAGTTAAGAGTTATACCAATACCCATACTTGTTTTAGTAATACCTGCCCTATACCTATTTTTTTCCTTATTTCGATGCCCATATTCATACCTATTGGTACGGATTTTGCGAATTTTAAGAACATACGGATTTTTTCCCCTGCCCTATTAGCGCTCAAAAAAAAGGCCAAGACCTTGCAAGCATATAGACCTTGAAAGGAAGGACACAACCCCCTAAAATTTTAAGGTTGATGAAACCTGATTGTCTTATCTGTTTTGAATTGTTTGGTATTTTGCCTTTTGCATTTGTATTATGCAGACCTTGCAGAAACTAAATAACCGAATAATACTACGATCTCTGATGTTAGGCACCATGTAACAACCTATTACTCAATTTTGTTTAATCATTTTTAAGTACTTCAATTCTGCATTTATCATATGATCATAATATCCATTAGAGTAGTGAGCCACTCAAAGTCCAACCCTCAATGAATGGCAAGTTTGAGCTGAGTAATTTATGTAATCGCAAAATTTTTTAGAGAAGATAATTGATAATTATGTTAAAAGATACAACTGTATATAGATATACATACACACATAAAATAATACAGGATATACACATAAATAATGCGGGATTTTCACTTGGGTAGATTTAAGTTACTTAATGATTAAGAAGTTAGACATGTGATGAAATTAGAGGTTGAGAATTGAGATAAGATAAAATTAATTATTGGATAGACCCCAAAAAAAAGGAAAAAAAAAAGTTCGAAAAATCACTCCGCTTTACCACCAAACTTTAAAAAGGATTCAGGAAATCACTAAACTTTAGCTTTGGGTCCAAAAGAATGACCAAACTTAATGCTATATTTCATACTTCACTAATAAAAGAAACTCGTAATTACCCTTTCTTTTGAAAATTAATAATTCCTGATTTTTGGAAAGACTAACAAAAGTAGGAAGTTCAATTTTGGCATAATAATTGACAAAATATTTAAGCAATTTAAACTTAATTCAAAGTGGAAAAAAGAGTATGCTCAATGTATAGTGATGACAGTCATGAGAATGAATGTAAAAACAACATACTAAACACATATAGGCCCTATGACTTGTACTGTTTCTCATTTTCGTATATTGTTTGCTAGTAAGATAGTTCCCCTTCGTTGGTCTTATATTCAATATTCAATAAGCCATGGGTATTTAGATTATCTTTTTTGTCTTTTTTATTGATTTGTGACTGATCTTACATTGCATACTACATAATTTTCACTTTTAGTCGTAAATTTTTCTACATTATCTGAAGGTCATGCTAATTATTCTTCTACAAAAATTGGTAAGTATCGCAACATAAAAAATGTTAATAAATAATTTCTTTAATTAGTAGGTGTAGAAACAATCAAAGTTTGGTGATTATTTGGACCAAAAACTATAGATAGTGATTTCTTGAATCTTTTTTAAATTTGGTGACTTCTTATTTTATAACATAGCAAGAGTGCTCAATGACTTTTTAAACTTTCTCGCCAAAAATCAAAAGGGGAAGAAATGGGAAAGGGTTTTCTCTTTTTCTTAATAAATTAAACCTAGTAATTTTCCTCCACCTGTCCCTCCTCGTCTCTTCCCACACAAACCTAGTTCTGCCTCTTCTTGTTGCTGCTGCTTCTACCGACAGAGAACTCCACTGGGCCCAGCTGCCTAGGCCCCTCCCTTCCAGCCATCTCCATCTGGCGCTGTCTGCCCCTTTGGCCATCAGCAGCTGTCATCTGATGCTCCTGCACCTCTTCGACATCTCACACTCCTCAAGTCCATCCACTTTCACCCCTAATCTCTACAAAGGTAACCCATCTAACCCCTTTTCAAAGTAGATCTAAGTCTATGAATTTTCATAACAATAGAATGAATTAGTACACTAAGCTTTGGAATAATCAAATTAATTTTTCATGTCACATGAATTACTACATACGAAAACTCAAAAATATATCGCATACATCTAAGGGGTGCAAGAATACTAGCTTAGGTATGAACTCAATGAACCAGTAACTATGATGCCTTAAACAAATTAAATACGTCAAATAGAATCCAAAAAGGAGAGTCTAGTTTACATAGAAATCTTAGTTGAAGTGACCGTAGAGATAGAGATACAGTCTAGTAGAACATCTCTCCCTACGTTTTTGAATCCTTGTAGAGTTCACCTTTAGTAGGGTCTAGATATCGATTTAGTTTTGTTTGGTGCAGTGTAATAGATGTAGTAACCATTGTAGAGATTGATAGATATTTTTAGAAATTTGCAATTCTGTTACAAGTAAGTTACAAATTAGTGTATATATAGACAAATGGATGTGTTCTGTTCTTGTTTTTTTGCCATAGACAATACAGAACGTTAATCCTCTGTCTATCTCTCTAAATCCTCTCTCTAGTTTCTATATGGTATCAGAGCATTTAGGTTTAGAATCCTGGATTGATTATTTTATTTTATTCTTCTTCTTCGATCAGTTGATTTGATTCATAACCGATCTAGCTTGATCCTTCAAACACATATTCTTCTCGATTCGATTGATTGAATTATTTCTTCAATCAATCTAGTTGTTAATAGTTAGATCCAGGATTGGATTCTTGTTTCCTTCTTGATTCAATCATCAAATGGCGAGTGGTGATAAGCTCCAGAGCAATCAAATAGTAAGGTATCCTTACTACCTTTCGAATTCAGACAATCCTGGAATGGTTTTAACCAACAAGCAATTCAATGGAAGCAATTACATAAACTAGAGTAATTCAACTCGAATGCATTGAGGCGCCAAACTCAAATTAGGGTTCATTGATGGAACCCTAACTAAACCTGGTGAGGACTCAGCTAATTTGCAAAACTGGCTCACTTGTGATTACATAGTAACATGCTGGCTACTAAACTCATTGATACGTGAAATATCAAAATGCTTTATGTATGCTAAGTCTGCTAAAGAACTTTGGGATGAATTGATTGAGCGGTTTGGTGAGGCAAATGGCCCACTCATATACCAATTGCATCGCGATTTAACTCTGATGATGCAAGATAATGAACTTATATCAGTCTATTTTTCTAAGATGAAAAAGTTCTGGGATGAGCTCCAAGATCTTGGTGGACTACCTCAATGCACATGTGGTGTTATGGCAAATTGTAAATGTAGTCTTGGAACCACATTACAAGAAAGAGATGCTAGAAACAAGCTTATTCTAGTCATGATGGGTCTCAATCCTAGCCATGGTGTTCTTAGAAATCAGATACTAGCCATGGAACCTTTACCAACCCTAAACAGGGGCTATTACTTGGTTCAACAAGCTGAGAAGCAAAGATAAGTTGTAGATGTCATGAATGTGAACTATGAAGTAGAAGCATATGCTGTTCAGAAATAACCATATAATTCTAGTAAAAAGGAATTTCAAAAAGGCAAGGCTGATAAGAATGACAAGTTTTGTATCTATTGCAAGATAAAGGGACACATAACAGATCAATGCTTCAAGTTGCATGGGTATCCTAAATGGTACAAGCAGAAATATGGGACAAAGATGGCTGCTTAAGTGCTTACGCAGGATATGCAGGAGTCTAATGCAGTTGATGGCCCTTTGCACCATATTCAAGATCATAAAAAGAGTCATTCAAACAATGTTAACTCTGCTATGATCAATGCTGTTTGGTAGGAGGTTTTGAAGGCCCCTAAAGGTCAGGAAACTCATTCAGCAGTGGCTAATGAGCAAATGAATAACTCATTTGCAGGTAATGCTTTTGTTGGCTCATCTTTTATAGCACCTTCCTCAAATAATGTCATGATTAATTCCATGGGTCGGATCATAGATTCTGGTGCATCTGATCATATGGTACCACACGCTCAGATATTCTCTTCTATGTGGGGGGAAAAAAAAGACCAATTATGGTAGGACTTCCTCATGGGAGCACTAAAGTAGTCACTTGCATTGGCAATATGAAACTTACTAATGGCATAGTGCCCAGGGATGTTCTGTATGTACCAGATTTCAAACATGGCTTATTATCAATAGGCAGAGTTCTCAGTGACACAAAACCGGTTGCTTACTTCAGAACCAATGGGTTCTTATTATAGGACCCTATTTCTAAACGCAATGTAGCTGAGGGGTATCAGGCAAGTGGTCTCTATACGCTGGACACATCTGTTGCTCACAAATCTCAAGACGTTCGAGTTTCTAATCCTGTTTTCCATGTTTCTTATATTGATAATAATAATTTCTGGGTTTCAGGTAGCAGTATGAGTTGTACTGCTGATTCTTTCCTTTGGCATGTTAGATTAGGACATAGATCTATGTCTAAACTATCTCACATTCCTTGTATTGATAAGTTTATGAATAAAGGAGATTTCACATGTGAGGCTTGTATTCTAGCAAAGTTTCATAGAGCTCCTTCCACTTCGAGTACTCCTATGGCATTTACAGCCTTTAAATTGATACATATGGATTTATGGAGTCTCTATAGAGTGTCAAGCATGAGTAGAGCAACCGATTTTTTGACCATAATATGTGATTGTACCAGATGTACTTGGGTGTATTTAATGCAAAATAAGATGCAAACACGCACATATTTCCAGAATTTCATTGCATATGTACAAAATCATTTTCAAGGAAAGATCTAATATATCAGAAGCGACAATGGGATCGAGTTCTTTCAAGACTTTTATTTAGACATGTCTAGAAGATATGGCATTGAACCCCAGAGAAGTGTTCCTAAAACTCCTCAGCAAAATGGTCGAGTTGAGAGGAAACACAGACATCTTGCTGAGACAACAAGAGTAATGAGGATTCATGCAAATTTGCCTTACAAATTCTATACAACATATATTTTGGCAGCAACTTATGTTGTCAATAGATTGCCATCTGGGATTCTGCATTGGAAATCACCCTATGAGAAGCTATTCCATTGTTACCCTGATCTAACTAGGCTCAGAGTTATTGGCTCTTAATTTGTACTATGCATTGGACTTAAACCAAACAAACAAGTTTGGTGCCAAGGCCAGGAAGTGTATTTTCATTGGATATTCACAAGCTCAAAAGGCCTACAAGTTATATAATCTAGACTCTCATAAAGTTTTTGTGAGTAGAGATATCACCATCTGTTTAGAATGATGTTGATCCCAATTCATTAGTCCAAAATGATGTTGATTCTATTCCTACACACACAAATGCTCCAAATTCTACTCCTTCTTCTGTAACGGTGCAAAGAAGCACTAGAGTCTCACAACCTCCAGTTTGGTTAAAGGATGTTGCTTGTCATACCACTACCTTGAAGTCTCATTTCAAGGAACCTCTTTATCCATTGTTTCAGCTTGCTTATTTCCAGGATCTTTCTCTAAATTACAAGGTGTCTCTATTCAATGTTTTGTCCATCCCAGAACCAACAACTTATGACTAAGCCACAGCTGATCCAAGATGGGTAGAAGCTATGGACAAAGAGATATCTGCTCTGAAGTCTAATAGTACTTGTGAAATTACTAATCTTCCTAAAGGGAAGAGAGCTATCAGCTCAAGGTGGGTGTTCAAGATTAAATTCAAACCAGATGGCACAATTGAGAGGTACAAGGCTAGATTGGCGATAGAGTTAGGGAACCAACATTTTTGTTCTAACTAGCAAATCCCTAAATTGAGAAAACTACTCACTCATAAATCAAAATACTTTAAATTTTACATCGATCTAACTTAAACAAATTAAGGAGGATTTCAAGAAATTAAAGAAAAGTATGCTTCACAACAACGGAGATCTCTTCAACAATCTTTCATCTTCAAGCCTCCTCTTACAAAAGTCTTCCTTGATTCTTCTATTGCTCCAAAATGATTGGAGAGTGGGTGAAATTATATTGAGATGGGAGATAGAGTATGGGGAGATGATACTTCTTTCGACTGTGAAAGCCTTAGAGTAGTAGAACTTGAGCATTCTCAGGCACACAATGAAGGAAAACGAACAATTCTTTAGTTTGGGAGGCAACATGATTCGTGATGACCATGACGGTCCCATCGTGGTGCCTACTGGACCAACCTTTTCTTTTTCTTATTTGATGGTCAACACAACCTTAAAAAGGTTTTAAAACCTATAAAAAATATCAAAGCAACATACCTAATCGTCAAACGTGAATAAGGGCGTAAATCTACCATTAAGGCACTCAATGCCCTAAGAAATGCTTGCAAATGACCTTAAAATGATGCACATTTTCAACAATTATCATGTGGTATGGGAAGGCCATGTCGAACTAGCATGACCATGCCATCCTAGTTTCGGCACTGCTACCTGTTTTCTAGTAAGGTGGCACATGGCACAACTTTCATTGTTTTGAGCTCTATAAATAAACCCTTCCCCCATTTGTGTGTCATGTAGGTTTTAACTTAGTTTTTAGGATTCTTACCTTAGTCATTAGGACTAGATTGATACTTAGTTTCCTAACAAAGGCAATTTGCATTTTATTTAAGTGCTAATTGCAAGCGTTCACTATGTATTAATTATGCTGCAAGTTGTCAATAGTTTTTTAAAACTCTATTGTTTGCTCTACACTTTAACCTTTAAATCTACTTGCTTTCGTTTAATTTTAAGCTTTAATTATGTTGTTTGCTAATGATTAATATTTTCTTCCCTTTTCCTACGTTCAATTTCTGTCTTTACATGTTCAAATCTCCATTTTAACTAAACCCATTTCAAAGTTCATACTTTTGGTTAACTATGGGTTAGATAAGGAGTAGTCTAGGTTAGACTGATGGGAATACATGAAGAGCTAGCATCAGTCATAAAATCCAATCCCTCTTTTGTTCCCTTGGATATTTAAGCTCTATGCGTAATTTTCTCTCTCTGCCGACTTCCATTTAGTTTAAATTTGATGTCTTGTGTTGATTTGTGTTTACAAGTAGTGTGGTTCATGTTTTGGTTTAATTGTGTTGATTTTTCGTCTTGTTTTGCTTATGTGAATTAACCATGATTATAATAGAATCAGAGTTTAATTACTTTGATTAATCATGTTGAATTTAGAATTTGTGTGTGATTAGTGTTTATTTGCATAGTAGCCTTTTATTGATTTTCTTAGCATTAGTTTTAGCTTTAATGATAAAATAATGAACTTATGGATCACATTATGAATTTTAAAAATAAAAGATCATCTTAGTCATAATAAATTAATGTTTAGAACTATTAAGTTAATTCGACATGCTTAAAGTAAACCCTAACTTCACCACTACACTTTAATAGAGTTTGAAGTGGGTAAATTTTTGATTGGGTTAGGTTTTTCTTATTATCGATTAATCACATTTGTTAAGACATTATTACCAATATATATAGCACAAATTTTTTTAAAGTCGTTTAGGACAAACTAGTTCATATTTGGGACAAAATAAAATACCTTTAGGTTTATGTTTATCGTTCTTTTAGAGATAGAAGGAAAATCGATAGTGGTTAATCTATTGTGTTCCTACTAGTCATAGCATAATTAGCATAATTAGTATTAATTATTATCTTTTGTTATTATATTTGTCTTGAATATTGGGATTTTAGCTTCTAATAATATTGTGATAATTTTTTTAAAAAATATTATTATTCTGTCTTGTGTAAACTCCACTCACCATTTTCATGTGACGATTTCAACGACAAAGCCCTTGAAAATAATAAAAAACTTAAAACATTTGATTTAAATTTTGTGCATGGTGAACCCAATCGAAAAGGGAATATTTATCAACGCTAAGGGATGTCAATGGAGGGAGTGTGGGGGCAAGAGGCCAATAAAAAGAATATCTTTTTTTTTTTTTTTATCGAGGTTCACTATGCCTGAAATTGACATCAATTGTTTTCGGATTTGTCACTATTTTCAATGGTTTTGCGGCAGAAATCTTCGCATGTAATGGTCATTGCGCTAGATTGGAGTTTGAAAAGAATAGACACAATTAATATTTGTCAAAAAATTTATAACAATATTTATAAGAAGATAAAATATCAATATTCACACAAAGTGAATAACAAAAGACAATTAATTAATACAAATTATCCTAGTTATCCTTTGCCTAGTATGCACATAATAGAGATATCTAACCAATACAAACTATTCAGATAACCCTTTTTTGAGGGGTTTCTGGTGCCCAAAAAAAAAAGAACAAAAAATTTTTGTGGACTGAAAAACTCTAATATTCAAATCCTAAATTACAATTCATGGAAAGTGAAAAATATTTTAACTCACAAAGAGAGACTGAAACAATCGTTTGCTTATTTAATTGATATTTTTGACAAAAAGGAGAACACAAGTTTTATTAATGAATTGACCACACGTTCACTATGGAACTTAGCTAAGCCATAACCAACATTCTAGGCTGAGTGAATGATCTCTTTTGAATTTGAGTAACAAATATAAATCATGTAACGTCTCTGAACCTATCCCATGGCCCAAAATTGTTGACGTCTTAGGCCACCTAATAAGTAGGGTGAGATCGAAACCAAATGACATGAAAGCGGAGTGTAGGCATAACAACTAGTAGTTTTGAAATTGTTGTATTGAGCCATAAGTGTTTGGTGCCTGTAATTAGCTTTGTATTTTCCATCCTGAGTTGCCCAAGATAAGGCATCCCAAATTTATCCATACACCCATATTGGCCTTAAGGGGATGGTTGCATCAGTTTTTCTTGGGTACCTTCTAATGGGCACATCATATACTAAAAATCTACATAAGCGTCACAATATTAGTCACATCCGAAAGAAAATGATAGTGATCTTCAGTAATGGTCATGATTTCATTCAAAAAGTATCTAGTATATTAAGTATTTGAAGAGAAGAAAATAAGTTGAGGCATTGTTCTATTCTTTAATATACCAGGTCATAGAGGATCAGAGAGTTTCTTGACCCACTCTAACCCAACCTACAAAACACTAATCTGACCCGCACAAATAAGGGTTAGTCTCTTTTTTTTTTTTAAATAAATTTTTCGCCTCCAATCTAGCCCAACCTTTAAATTGAGAGCGCTAAACTATAATTCATGGTGGGATTAGATATAGGTTCAAACCCTTTAATACGATCCACTCACCTTTAATAAAAAGCTCACCCATGAATGCTTGGATGATTTATTCTAAGTTGCTTAATCTTTAACCTGATCCTCGAAATATACACCAGTTTGATATTTCGAGTCAGACATTTTTTTGAACTAAAGATATATCAATAATTTAGGGAAACTTCATTGCAAAAATTTTTGAATTGGGGGTTTTGTCTCATCATCAAAATTGAATTAACGTTTTCTTGAATTGTTCCTTTTTTGATACATTTGTTGTGGTTGTTTTATGTCCTCTTCATTTGTTAATGAGTCAAATTGATTCTCTATAACTCATGAGCAACCATTTTCAACTTGAGTAGAGTTCTTGATTTTCTAGATCATTTGCAAAGATTTTTCAATTGGGATGCATGAAGATTTATTAAATTTGCTAATGTATCTAGTAGAATTAGAGGTTGAAAGGGGGTAGGAAGGAGCGTTTTTGCACTTACCACCTGTCAATTTTTTGGCATTAGTTTAATTAACCCTGACATTTTCTGCTTAATTTTTGCCACTCTTTTGGCGCGTTAAAATATGGAGGATTAATTCCCCTTTAGCACTCACATCTCTCATAATGTTCCCTTACCTGGAAAGCAAAAATTACGCGAAACATCTAACAACCGCAATAACGGATAAGATCAATTGATTAATGATGCCTTAAAAAAATTGAAATTAACTTTCTATTGGTTGTGATGGAAGCTTCAGTTAGGGTAATGATAGGGAAGTCTAGAAAGAAAACATGATAACTGGAGTGAAAAAAATTCGAAAGGGTATGGTTTATGGTTTTTGTTTTATTTATTCATGGTTTTCATTTTATTTATTCAAGCTATTTTCAAAGTATCTGGGCTCGATCATCCAACAAAATGGGGACATTGACGAGGATATTAGCCAGCAGATAAGAGTGGGTTGGCAAAAGTGGAAGTCAGCATCAAGGCTAGGGTACTGTGTGACAAGCGAGTGCCCCTAGGATTG
>NCQS01066734.1:0-11406 GCA_002740445.1 Pachycereus pringlei
TATATCTTTGTTATATGTATACACATGCACACACACAAGGATTAGAACACGTACTTGCCCAAATGGTACTTTCTTACAGGCAAATTGTATATTAATTTTGACATACTTGGTGTGTTGATATTACGTGTGGTTAGAAGATACGCAAATGCGCTACCCATATCACAGTATAATTATCACGAGAGATGGAAATACAACCCAAGACATAAGATGCCAAAAACTACCGGAACAGATGTCAGAAAAGTGAACAAATGTCAACGCCCTTGAGTTAACTGTTGGCATTTGGAGACAAATAATAAGGAAATATTCTAAAGCATCCAATGGCTGCATCTTCAGGATTCTCCGATGGTCTTATTCTCGTCGACTACATATATAGATACTTTGCTAAAGATAGACAGTGCATAACATAGAAAAAGCTTAACTCATATTCTGTGTCTATCATACCCTGCGATCAACTTCCGATCATTGTAGTTTTGTAAACACATTGGAGATATCTTGTGAGGTAGGAGGGTTGGATGGATCTTTCTTGTAAGCCAGAGGTTTAGCCCAGCGTGTTTCCTAAGTGGGGACTTAGGAGAAATCACTTCAATTTAGCTCTTAAAAAGGGTGTGTTGCAATTCAGATCCTTTGGCTGACATTTGCAGATCGTATAATTCTTAGAGTAGATTAATATGAGTGGTTGAATTCTAAGGAAAGAACCTGAGGCAGGGACGTAGTCTAGTTATAGGGGCAAACCTTGTTAGAAATTGCCATGTGCTTTGCTTTTTGCATTACTGTCTTACTACTCAAGTTCATTTACATTATTGTTCAGTATTCTTGAGTTTACTATTTAGCATCCTTGATTTTTCTATTATCTGCTATATTCTATGACTAAATTTATATTTATGATTATTGTGATCACTTATATTGAACCCCCTTTAGGGTGAGGACGGTTACGTAAGACCAACAACATTTGGTATTAGAGCTACACCTGTTTTGATGTAACATCAAGTGAGTAAAGATCAATGTCTTCTTTAAGAATGGCTAAGGTCAGTTAAGGTAGAGGCATCTAGACCTCCCTTATTTGATGGATCTAACTTGCTAATTGAAATATACTTGTATAGACATAGATGATGGATCAAGACTATAAGCTATAGAATATAGTGTTAAGGGCTTCTATCTAAATCATACACATTGTTGCATTGAATATCTGGAGCAGCCCATTGATCAGCACCCTCCTGAAGAGCATCAGAGAGTGCTAGAAAAATTACAAGGCACTTAATGCTTTTATATTGTGCTTTAGATGCTAATGAGTTTAACAAAATTTCTACTTGTGAAACAGCAACTAAAGTGTGGAATACTCTGGTTGCCTCATATGAAGGCTCAAGCCAAGTAAGAGAATTAAAGATAAACATCCATGCACACCAATGTGAACATTTTAAGATGCTTCTAAATGAACATGTCAAGGAGATGTACATCAAATTTATTAATATCATCATCAAACTCAAATCCCTTAGAAAAGTATATTCAAATGAAAAAATGGTGAGAAAGTTGTTGAGAAGTCTCCCAAGGAACATATGGGCATCCAAGGTCACGACCATTAAAAATGTTCAGAACCTGGAAACCTTGGACTTGGAGAATCTGGTTAGAAAACTCCTTAACTATAAAATCCACCTCTAGGAAGAGTAAGAAGAAACCTCTCACAGAGGGATTGAATTGGAAAGTATAGTCAAAGGACTTTAAAAGTCATGGTGACTCAAAATTTGAAGCATTAGAGAATGGTGAAGAACAAGAACATTAACTTTAAGAAGATTTGAAGAGGATCATCTTCAAAAGGCAACAAATATCATAAATCTTCCTCTTAAAACCTTGAAATTAACATAATTACCTACTTTAATTGTGGCCAACGAATGCGATGAATGATTGTAAGTCCTTGACAACGAAAGAAAAAAAAGAAGTTCGAGGGAAACGACAAAAAGGCCATGATAGAAGCATAGAGTGGTAGTGATTCCAGTGAAAGTGAAGATGAAAATGATGAGGTTGCGAACCTATGCTCCATGGAAAATAAAAAGGAATCTAAAGGCAAATATGAGTTCTTAGGGTACTGAAAAACAGTACTCAAGGAAGCTAAAGGAATCAAAAGGCAAATATGAGTTCTTAGCATGCTCATTATTGTCCAAAATGCAAGTCCTTAAAAGATGAGAATGAACCATTTTCAGAACTTTGTAATAAATTCAATGACCAGTGTAATGACTTTATAAAAGAAGAAAAAATTGTAACGGATGAATTATACAAGTTAAAAACTAAAAATAAGAATGTTTTCAAGCTGAACACTAAGTTGGCTGACAAGATCCATCAACTTAAAGATGAATTACCAGGCGTAGAGCTTAGTGTAAGGATTTTTGAAAATCTCTTTCAAAATGCACTTAGGGATAAGAAAACTTAGACAAATTACTTGGATGCCAAAGCATGTCCCTTAATAGATAAGATCTTGAATATGATCTTAGCAACAAGAGGAAATCATATGAGAATGCCTTTGCTAAAGAGACACCTCTTCATGAAGATAAAAGCACTTTAAGGCACACTAAAAATATTTTTAAAAAACACTTTAATCCTCCGAGATAAGGAAAGATATGAAAGTAACTCTAATTAGGGATTGTGACAAAGAAACTGTGTGCACCTTAAGGATCACAGTGGATGCAATTCCAAAATTGTTTAAGAGTGGGCACTAAAGGGTATAAGGCCATTGAATATGACAAGAAATCCTATACACAAATTTCCAGTCAAGGGAAATAAAAACGTTGACGTTTGTTTCGTAGGCATGTTTCAGGTCAAACATTAACTTATGGTACCTTGATAGCGGATGCTCGAGGAATATGACTTGTGATGCTACAGTATTTTCAGAACTTAAACAATCAAATCGAGGCAAAATTATCTGTGGAGACAAAAAGTATAGAAAGATAATTTAAGTTGGAAAAGTATGAAAATCCTTCTAACTCAATTGAGAATGTTTATTTGGCAGATGGTATTAAATTAAATTTTATCAGCATTTCTTAATTACATGACAAAGAGAATAAGGTTACCATCAATTCCACTCATTATGACATCTTAAGCCTTAACACTCGAAATATGACTCTATCTGGATCCAAAGTGGGAAATGTTTATGCTATTGACCTTGATCATCTTAACTCCAAGAATTTTGCTCATTTTGAAGTTGTTAATGATGATGCATGGTTATAGCATAGAAGACTAGGTCATGCTAGTATGCATATTATTGATAAATTTTCTATGCATGATCGGGTAAGAGGTCTTTCCAAACATAAATATGACAAAGATCAAGTTTGTGATGGATATATAGATGGCAAAAAATTTAGAGCTTCATTTAAGCCCTGAAAATTGTTTTAACTACAAGGCCTTTTGAATTATTACATATGGATTTATGTGTTCCTGTAAGATTAAGAAGTCTTGGAGCTAGTAAATATAGGTATGTCATTATTGATGATTATTCAAGATTTACTTGGTCGTTCTTGTTTCTTAAATATTGTAGACAAGTATGCTATTTCAAGTTGTGCTAAATAATCATGGAACTGACTTCAATGGAGAATTTTTTGAATTATACGATTAATTGGAAAAATCACACAACTTCTCAGCACCAAGGACACCATAAGAACATGGGCTAACTAGAAGGAAAAATAGAACCTTTGGACAACATGGCTAGAATAATGCTATTTGAGAATGATTTTCAAATTGCTTTGGGTTGAAGCTATGAACACTGTCAATTGTGTTCTCAATATATGCTTGATTGTGCCTATCCTAAAGAAACCTCCGTATGAGTTCCTCAAAGGAAAGAAGCCAAACATCTCCTACTTCAAGGCATTTTGCAGCAAGTGTTTCATTCACATCAATGGAAAAGGAAATCCTGGAAAGTTTAATGCAAGAAGTGGTGAAGGCATCTTTCTTGGACACTCTCAACAAAGCAAAACATATAAAGTATCCAATAAGAGAACCAAGGTGGTTAAAGAAATCATTCATGTGACATCTGATGAAAACAATGATGGGATCATCAACTCAACTTCATTTTAAAATCTTAAACTCAATAGACATGAAAATGATGCAGACGAAGGAGTTGAATCAAACAAAGTTACAACTCAAAGTTTACCTTAGGGTACCTTGAACCAATTGGAAGATAGTATTAAGACCCTAGAGTTGAAAAACTTGAGAACTTTGAAGCAAGGTAAGAAGTTGTGAAAAGACGCAAGGCAAAAAGTAATCATTGATAAGAATCTCCTAGAACCAAGGAAAGGCTACGGATTCCTTTCACACTACCTAATGAATAACATCATCTCAAATCTCAACTAAAGTGTAAGGACTTATTCTTCTATCAGAGATTTATTTGCTTTCTCTTTATTTATGTCTCTTATAGAACACAAGAGCCCTTGAGAAGCTATTAAAGACCATAATTGGACCTCACCTATGTAAGAAGAACCCAACCAATTCAAAAGAATCAAGTTTGGTGCTTAACCATTGACCTAAGTACCACCAGTCATTAGAACCAATTGGGTGTTTAGGAATGAGCTAGATGAGTCCATTAATATGGTCAAAAACAAGGTTAGACCGGTAGCTAAGGCTTACAACCAAAAGGAAGGAATTGACTATGAATGCAGCCTTGCCTTATAGCTAGATTAGAGGTAATTATATTGCTATTTGCATTTGAATTTTTTTATAGGTATTAAATTCTATCAAATAGATGTGAAATGTGAATTCCTAAAATGATATTTATAAAAAGAAGTTTATATTTCACAACCCTATGGTTTGAAAACCTTGACTGTCCAAATCATGTTTTCAACTTGCACAAAACCCTCTACAGATCGAAACAAGCTCCTAAAGCATGGTATGAGAGGCTTAGTAAATTCTTACTCAAAACTGATTTTAAAAGAAAAAGATTGATAAGACCTTGTTTACTAAAACAAAGAGAAAAGATTTCTTACTTATACATATATGTGTTAATGATGTATTATTTTGTGGCACTAATGAATCCTTATGCAAAGAATTTTCTAAGCTTATGACCAAGGAATTTGAGATGAGTATGATGAAAGAGTTGAACTTCTTCCTTGGACCACAAATCAGCCAATGCTAGGATGACATCTTGATCAATATGAAAAGCATGCCAAAGAGCTCTTAAAGAAATGCGAACTTCATAGTGCAGAGCATGCCAAAGCTGCAATGGCTTCCAACTATAAGTATAACTTAGATTCAAGTGATGAGTCAGTCCTTAAAAAGACATATAGAGGTATGATGGGATCATTACTATATTTGACCACAGGTGAGGCTGATGTTATGATTAGTGTTTGCTTCTGTGCAAGATTCGAATTAGACCCTAAGGAATCACACCTCAAGGTTGTGGAAAAAAAAAAAAATTCAAGCTTCATGCTGGAACGAAGGACCTCAGTCTATGTTATCTAAGAGGAGGTAACCCCGAATTTGTAGGATATTTTGATATTGACTATACAAATTTCAAAGCTGATAGAAAGAGTACATCTAGTTCATGCCAATTTCTTGGACAAAATGCTGTGTCATAGCATTCCAAGAAGCAAAACTCAATGCCTTTGTGCACTTTTGTGGTTGAATACGTTGCTAGGCTCAAATGTTATGGATTGGCCAACAATTCAGAGACCTTTGATTCAATTACAAGAAGATTCCTCTCAAGTTGACAACCAAAGTGCTATCAACATCACTAAGTATCTAGTTCAGCACTTAAGGACTAAGCATATTGAAGTAAGGCATCATTTCATGAAAGATCACGTGGAAAAAGATCTCAACAAAATCTATACTAAAATTACATTGCTTATAGGTCACAAGCACAAAACTAACATTACATTGCTTATAGGTCATCTCCGCAATGACCTAGAGATGCTTTGTGTGATGATGTATTTGGTGGTGATGTTACATCTGGATGAATAAGGTAGAGGTGAGATTATGAAGTTGGATAATGTGGAACTAGTGTTGATGAAGATGGTGGAGTCAAAGCAGGCAGAAGAGAGGCCATCTAAGTGTATAGGAGGAGGGAGAAAAATAAAAAGAAGAAGGGAAATGGCAGTAATGTGAAATGGTGTAGGGGAAAAGTTTTAGGGTTTTATTCATTATTTTCTTTTTCTTTCCATTTGGGCAACAATGGACAACGGGTTGAGCTATTGTGCAGGGACACATCTTATTCCTCAATTTTGACATTTTTCTTCTTTTCTTTCCTTTTTTTGTATGATGTACAAAATAAAATAAACTCAAATAAATATCTAAAAATGATAATTATTAAGAGCTAAATTAGGTGTAAAAGTATAGTAAAATATCATTAGTTTGATGCAAACAAAGGGAATTGGAAATGATAGACCCCATTGCCTAAATTAAAGGGGAGTAATCCGTCTTAGTATTATCTGTAGTAACAAAAGTGATTTTCAAGGCGCTTGACTTTGACGATCTTCACAAACTTAAAGTTGAGTCATTTCACACACTAATATGGGAATATTTGCATGTTGATGAAGACTAACTAATATTGTTTTGTTGACTGAGATTATTTTTCAAAAACTATGGCAATTTAATTTTTAAAAATTAATTTACAAGCTTTTTAAATTTGGGTGAAACTATCTCTTTGAAAATGTTTGAGTGACTCCCTCTTTTTTTTCCTTCCATCTAGCAACTACCAAAAAGCCTTTAAAGGTCTCATATGTGTAATTGTTTCCCCTTTGGAAACCATCTGAGCCTATCGAGTCTTTTCAATCACCCGTGGCTTTTAAGTTATCTTAACTTCTTAGTCAACCCAAATTAGCTCGAATTCTCTTTCTCATTCACTCATCTTTTAACTCACCAAACCCTGACCGAGAAAACTACTTCCTTTCTCAAGTTTCACCATTATCAAGCCATTTCTCCCCTAAGAAGCAAAAATGTGCTCTTTTTAAGTGTGGTCCCAAGCGCATCACTCAAAGCTCTTAGTCTCTAGCCCCTGCGCCTTTAAAGAAGCAAAAGAGGTCATTGAATGAAGACGTTAATGAAATTGATTTCAAAATTGATGAGGCTCAAGAGTTAAAGTTTCCTCCTTCTTCTACAAATGTTTTGGGCAAGCCTGATGAGCGCTTTAAGAAAGGTAGAGGAATACTTTGTGAAGTCAATGGATAGGAAGTTGATTTTTTGTGTTCATTTAGATTGGGATTCTTCATGAAAGAAACATTTGATTTTTCTCAAGTCTTGGAAAGAATGATCTGTAGAGAACTATTTAGTGTTAGAACTAAGGTCTATGCTAATTTGGTTAAGTTCTTTTATGCAAAAATGAGAAAACAAGGACTAAAGGATATGATTTACTATACTACATCTGTCATGGGCATAGATTTTAGTCTATTAGTTGTAACCTTTGACCTTATCCTTAATCACAAGGTTAACCCTACTAAGGTTTGCTATGAACCCTCGAATGATTGTGCTAGTATTTGCCAACAACTTCTCTCGATTTGAGGTCTCCATTGACACCAAAAAGTAAGCATTCTATACCTAGTTGTTCTCTAAACCCATACTTGTCCATGACATCTTACTGAAAATTGTTAACTAAGGGGGAATATGAAGGAACCATTGTCTAATAGGCCCTTAGAATGCTTTAACAAATCATGTCTAACCATTATGAGACCATTTCAAAGATAATCCTAGAGTATATGGACAAAGTTAAGGAGTCTTCTCATAATACCCATCTACATGATCTAAAATCTCCTTAGCAAAGTGTTTGAGTAGTTTAAGGTTCCCCTTAGATATGAGGAATGCATTGAAGTTGTTGTGGTCAACAAACAAAAATTAGGATCCTTGAAATTTAGGCACACGTCTTCTAGGTAATGGTTACAGGATGAGTATTCTGAGAATAACACCTTCCTCAAGCCTACCAATGCCACACCTGGTCACGATTCACGCACTGCCTACTTGATACCTTGAGCCTTGAAATTTCTAAGCTGGCCTATATTGGTGACAAATTTGAGACATGCTTGCTAAAGCATAAAGGCTATCAATCTGAGTCGATTTGTGAAGTGAAAGCCTTGAGATTTCCGAACGAGGGACATTAAGTGATAGCTTGTGAGCTTAGCAAGGATGTAGCTGAGATGACCCTAGAGAAGGACCCTAAAATGATATTTCGAGATCTTCAAAAGTAGTTATGGAAAGTTAGGATGGCACAAGATCCCAAGACACCCAGTGAAGCATTGACCATGCTTAAAAATTCTTTGTGGAAGCCTTCCTTAAGACAAGGAAAAAGATTGAGATTGAAGCAAAGAGGACAGTGCAGGAAGGAAGGAAGAAAGAATGTTTCAAAAGAAAAGCAGAAGAGAGAAAAACGAAGAAGGATCCAAGGCTGAGAATAAGGAGGCATATGTTGAAGCTGAGAGCTGTAAGGAATCTAAAACTTCATCATCCTCCTAGTCTCTACTGACTGGAAAGACCATTCCAGCAAAACCTCTCTAAATATTACTTGCGTGTATTGGTTTTGAACAGTTTGGTACTTGGGTTTGTAAGTTTGAGCGATGCCCTAATTTTTCTCAGGTTGATCCTACTTTTTTATGAAAGTTAGGGCAAATATGGTAATTTGCTTAAATAGATACCACTAGGCTGAGGTAGCCCTTACAGAAGTTAGTTTGGCATCGCTTAAGGTAAGGGGCTTTTAGGTAAATGCAGTAGGGAACTCAATGCTTATGGCATTGAATGCATTATGATTTTAATATACATAATATCTATCCTATTCTAACTAATTCTCATATGGTATTTAGTTGCCATTCATTTAATAATAAATGCTTTTGTTATACTTACATGGCAGATAATATGTTTTATTAGTTCACTATGCTTACATGTTGCTCTACTTAAGAAACTAAAAGGAAAGTTATTATATGAACTATATGTGGTTTATTGCATGCCCTAATTGCTAAATATTTAGTGCTGCTACCACCTATGTTGTCTATTTGACAAATGCGATGAGTTGCATAATATATGATGATCTAATGGCACATTTTCTATGTATCATAAAGGACACTCGATCTTAGTTGAACATATACTTAAATCTTGTTTATGAGCTTAACAACTTGCTCATAGCATGCTCAACAAAGATCATTGACTAACTGATAGCTTAGAGTTTCAAGGTTAGCATTTAACTACCTTGAACTCTTATTACGATGGACTTTGACTAGTTTGTCAAAAATAGACCCTTGATATGTCATAAAATTAGTACAACTTAAATTAAGTTTAAAATGAATTTTATGACTCTTTGATTAATTTTCTACGTATGAAATTTTCATATCTAATTAATGAAAATTTGATCATTCATAAATGTCCAATTCCATGATAAAGGAACACAACATAAACATTGGTATAAAATATGTTCATTATATGTCTGATGTTTCACTATATGTTTTGTCTATTAAGAGGTTGTGTCTTATCACCTTGCAATAATTTGGATTAATTAAATTAATTATAATTTAATTAATTAGATTATTTTATTAAATATCCAATTGTACTACCATTAAGAAGTAAGGTTAACTTTTTGATTTTTGAAGATATAACAGCTAGTAACATTTGGGATGCTTGGAAAGCATTCTAATAGATCCCAAGCCAGGCAATGACCTAAACACTTTTCTTGGAAGGGTAGCTGTAGCCAACCATATAAGGATTGGATAATGTCAGCATCAAAATTTGAAAAACATGGTTTCTACCTCAGCTAACGAGGGATAAAGTAGTTGACAATGAAGGCTAAAGAACCACCTCTCAAAGACATAAGACACCAAGAAGTGATTAAGTAGGTGACGAAAAAGCGCACGGATGTTAAGGCCCTTGAACCAGTGGGTAGCCATTAGAGAGAAGCATCAAATGGATTATTTGAAAGCACCTAACGGCTATGTCTTCAGCATCCTCTAATGGTCTAATTCTCACTAACCATATGTATAAAAGCCTTGTTAAAGTTAGAGAGTACGCAATGCACAAAGAGCTTAACTCATATCCTAAGTGTATTGCACTCTCAAGTGATTAACTTTAAATCATTATAATGTTTGCACACATTTGCAGTTACTTGTGAGGCAAGAGGGTTAGAATAATCCTACTTGTGAGGAAGAGGATTGACTGCGAGTTTCATTTTTCTTAAGTGGTGACCTAGGATAAATCACTTCAAGAGAGCTCCTGAAGGATGTGTTGCAGTCCAAGTCCTTAGATGGATGCTTGTAAATTGTGTAACTATCAGAGAACATTTATAAAAGTGGTTAAATCCTAAGGAATGAGCCTTAGGCGGGAATATCGTCCATTTAGAGGGGTAAACATCATTAAAAACTGCTATATGCTTTATTTTATGCATTATTCCATTTGTTGACCCAATTAATGCGTAAGATTTCGATGATGACAATCCAAATGAACTAGTCAATATGTTGTACTTGAGTTCGGTGTTGTGCTTGAGTTGTGTGTTAAGATAGGATCTGGAAAAATACATGGAGCAATTCGAATGAGTGTGGAGCATCAAAGTCGATACATGCACAAGGAGTTCAGCTGATAACAAGAGTCTTAGGTGTTGTAAGAGGTTTATTTTTTAGATTCGTGTTAATATGCCAATTAGAAGGTCTTGACTTAGTGTTTGCTTTGAAAGCTTTTTAAATACTTCAGAACACTACCTCAGAACAGTTATGAGAAATCAGGTATGCGGTGTTCTAATGTTTGAGACAAAAAACAAATTTTAAATTTTTTGAATGTTTTTTTTTTTTTACTGACGATTTTCTTGAAATAATTAGGATTAATTTCCCTGTGTCAATTGAGTCTAAAAAGATTTTTTTCTTTAAAGATAATGTTGAGAGATTTTAGTTTCTTTCCTTAAAAATAATTTTGAAAGATTTTACCCTATCCTTTAAGGGAAGAATATCAAGTGGAGAGATTGTGAGGAGCTTGGCTGCTAAATTGCTAAGTAGCCGTGGAATTCTCTTTACCCTATTCGTGCGCCATATGCACCACACTATTTAAGTCTCCTCTTTCTCTAGTTATTCTCAAGGTTTTCCAAGGATTTAAAATTGTCTTTGTGAGTCTGAATTTTCTGAGAGAAAACCTTCAACGAGAGTGCTAAATTGAGTCTTCAATATTGGCATAATAGGGATTGTATTGTACCTTATATTCAGCTTGTTTAGAGGCATTCAAGTAAGGAGTTTTCCTTTTTCTCTTTTCCATCAGTGAGATAAGAGAGTGTCCAAGTCTTAGGAGACATTGGACGTGGTTTTTGCAACGAGGGTCTCGGGGTAGACTAGGTTACGTGGTGTTTGTAACGAAGGTCTTGGGGTAGACCTGGTTACGTGTGTGACTGAGTCACGTGTGTTACAGTTGTAACATGTTCGACCCGTTTAATGAAAAGTGTGTTGAAATCCTATAGTGATAGGTCGTGGTTTTTACACC
>NCQS01066849.1:0-11575 GCA_002740445.1 Pachycereus pringlei
TAAAAAAAACACTATGAATATAATTAATTGAAATTTGAAACCTATTCAGAAATTGATAATTGGACCCAGAATTCCTTTGGTCACAAATTGAATCCTGCAGCATCCGATCCAAAATATTCCCCTACTTTTGAATTGTGCCCAGAACCACACCTAAAACCCCGAATCATTCATTCATTCTTCGATCCCCACTGTGGGATCCTCTACTTTCTCTCTCTCCCGCGTAAATCAGACATTTCATTGATCAATTAAAATAAAACAACCCTCCCAATTGCCAACATTCAAAAAGCAGCGCACTTTCCACTTCAAACATTCACTGTGTGTGGGAAACCCTTCCCAGATTTCTGAGTTCCTTCATCACACCAAAAAGGCAATTGAACACCTACTCAATTATACACTCTAATCGAGAAAAAAGCAAAAGCACAATCCACATCCCAAAGAGCAGCCAAAGACAAGCACGTTAAGTAAAGCAAAAAAGACAGATACAATACAAGTCACAATGCTTAACCCCAGGAAAATCAATCATCTTGTGCTGCTACATATAAATAATTCAATACCCAGAAACTGTTTTTGCTCTTACTTGCTTCCTGCCCATCTGGGTTTTTCTGGGGTTGTGCCAAAATGTCATCTGAGATTGTTCTTACTGAGCCTATACATGAGATTACTACCCATGATGAGGCTGAGAGCAGTGAGGCTGCTAGTAGGAGGGCTTATACAAGGTCCATTACTTACGGCCGTGATTGTGATCAGTATGTGCCTGAACCATTTGATAGTGAGAGGTTGCCTGTCACTTTGGCTTCCGAGATTCGAAGGTTCCTTCGTGTTGCCAATCAGATAGAAATTGAGGAGCCTCGTGTTGCTTATCTGTGTATGTGATTCTTTTGCTCAATTAGTATTGTGTAATTATGCTTTTAGTGGCTTGTTTTGTCAGTCTTTTTTTTTCCCCCCCTCTTCCTGATTGTATGATGCTTGTGCTTTAACTTTTATATGTTTGACAGAACATGAGTGAGTTATATTGGAGTATGAAAGTCGGTATTGTCCCACATTGATAAAAATTCAAAGAACATGATAGTGGATGTTGTCCCACATTGACGAAATTAAAGGGTTTGGTATGTATAATAAGCTTGTGAGTTACTCCACCAATGGCCAATTGGTTTTGCGATAGAATCTTATTTGACCTTATATGCATGACTCATTTGATTAAAGCCCGATTGATATATAAAATTTAACATGGTATCAGAGCAGGTGTTCGATCTTGATTTGCTACCGTCCCTGTTTGATTAACATTGTGTGCATGTGTTGGGCCTTGTTAGTAGCCCACACGTGAGGAGGCGTGTTGGAGTATGAAAGTGGGTATTGTCTCACATTGATGAAATTAAAGGACTTGAGCATGTATAATAAGCTTGTGGGTTACTCCACCCATGGCCAATTGGTTTTGGGATGAAATCTCATTTGAGCTTTTATGCATGACTCGTTTGATTAAAGCCTGATTGATATATAAAATTTAACACGTTAGAACAAAATTGGTTTGTATGGGCGCTTACACAATGCATGGCTTCTCTATATTTTACACGCTGTGTAATGTGTAGCAAGCTTTATGCCATACATTTCAGTGGCATAACAATATTTTGAAACTAAGCTTTAGTCTTCGGACCATTCCCTGACCAGAAGTCCTGTATGAATAATGCTGCATTTACCACTTGTGCTGCAATTGAGGACTGTATAATGTGGTCGGGTTATTTGACTGCTGTTTTGAAGAGTTTTTGGGGGAATAGTGATATCTGACTTGAGATATTCAAGGTCGAAGTTCATGAATGATTTTGTGGTAAAAAATGTTCCTGTTATTTGTGTTGTGGTCATAAAGAAGATCTTTGATGTATCAAGGGTTCTTGGGCAGGTCGTTTCCATGCTTTTGAGAGGGCACACAATATGGATAAAAATTCAGCTGGACGTGGTGTCCGTCAATTTAAAACTGCACTGCTTCAGAAACTTCAAAAGGTACCATAAACAATGAATATCTCATAGCACGATGGATTTTCTGGTAGAGAATTTATACAACTCTGAACAGTGATGGGGGATCTGGTGTTGTAATTTGGACTGTTGATAGAATTGTGTCGAACACAATCAATTTATGGGATATCTTACAGCTGTTTGGCCTTATCGTATTTGATTTTTGCAATGTGTAGATTATACTACCCAGAATGCTTTTTCTATGGAGGTGCTGTGGTGGCCAATTTAAAATTGTCTCGATTCCGTACACAAAGTTTGATGATGGTGGTCAAATCATATGAACCTATAATTGAATGGCTAAATTAATCGTCTAGTCCATGATAACTTTCTGTGAGCATTTTTCCTCACATGTACTGCCAATCATTCATGGAGTGATGCCTGATTGGTATGACATGCAGTATGGTATGGGAAACATGCCAAACACTTCAATCCTTGTTCCTTGTGGCAAAATACTTAAGTATTGACAATATGTACACATAAAGTATACAACAATGACATATTATGAAATTTGATTAGCTTTAACAGCTGAGATCTGGAATAATTCAGAAGCATACCAGACCCTGTGTTTTAATTGATACTGCTGGATTGATTATCAGCTTATTACAGAAGTCTAACAAGTCCTCCTTCAGAATGCCAAACCCTCATAGACTGTCTCAGTGGCTCATTGAAGAAGGATGGTTGAGAAATTGAAGACTGAAATCCTGTTGGAAACAGAGTGCGACAATTTTGGCTCCTTCTGACTAGGAAAATAAGGGATTTAACATGGGAAATAGGTTTAACTCTCGACTATCTAATCTACCGGTGATCAATTACCAAGCAGGAGAACACCTGAATTACTGTCAGGCCTCAGCATAATCATGTAGCTGCCGCTAAGATGGTAACACTTGGCTTGGCTCTCATTTTGGGCTAGATATGAAGCAGCCAGAAGTATTAATGGTAGCACCAAAAGCTATATCAATCTTATGGTGTTATAGATATGTCTTTAACTATGGATATCGTTGTTGAGTGGCCTTCAATGCGTCGTCATTTCTCCAATTAAATCTGTCAAGATTATTTCTCTAACTAGTATTCATCATTGCATCTCTTTGTTTAAAAAATCCAATTGAAGTGATACAGAATCAATGAAAAAGCAATTCAGGCTGATTTTGCTCTTGCTTTTCTCTTTTGTTGTATTAAATATTAATGAAGAATTTAATAGTTTCCTTCCCTTTCCATTTTCCTGCGGACCTTAATGGTTTCCTTTTTCTTTGGTTCCTGGCTAATTGGTCTATGCAGATATTTGTTCTGTATATGCTTGCTTCCTTTCTTGATCACATAGTGCTTGCCCCTCCTCATTCGCTCTTGAAAAATGTCTCATTGCATATGGACAGTTTTTGCTCATGGTTGTCTTTTGCATGTATTCTGATATTAATTCTTCCAACTGGTAGCCAGGTGCAACTCTATAATACATCTAGCTTTGACAGAGGCATCTAGATGTATTTTGGGTCCTGATTTATGATTCACAATACCTTGACTTACAGGATATGGAAGTGAGTATGATGAGACGAAAGGAGAAGGGTGATATACGTGAACTTAGGCGTGTTTATAATGGATATAAAGATTATATCATCAGACATACTGGCACTGATGACTTTGCCAACAGGTGATCCATAATTTTCTGAACTACACATTATTGCTGAAGCTGATAATTGGGTGATAGCTATTGGGTTGATCTGATTTAACGGATCCGTAGGTTTTTAATCTGATATTTTGCAGAGAGAAGTTAACTAATGCACGTGCAATTGCTTCTGTTCTGTATGAAGTATTAAATGCTGTAACACAGGCAACTGGTCATCAGGTTTTTCTTTTGCCTCCCTATTTTAGTTTTAACTTAAATCTTCCACAAATTGTCAGAAATATTGCTGACATCTTTCTTATCATTTTTGTACAAATATATAACAGCTTCGTGGTGATAGAGGCTCGATTGATCCTTTAACGTACAATATCTTGCCACTGGAAGGCAGTGGTGTCCATCAACCTATCATGCAACTGCCAGAGGTCTGTTGTTGTACATACTGCTGCTTTCTATAGGAATTCTGTCATTAAATAAGCACCAAACTCTTTTGAGTGACTGCAGTAGTAGCTTGCACAGTAAATGATTGTGCAAGACGAAGAATGGTGGAAAGTTCGCCATAGTTGCTTCCATGGATAAATTACTGGAAAAGCTTTGTGACTAAATGGCTTATGCAGATCAAGGTTGCAGTTGCAGCTGTACGCAATATTCGTGGCTTACCTTTCTTGGAAGAATTCAAGAAGCGCAAGGCTTCAAAGGCTTTCGACATATTTGACTGGCTGGAGTTCTGCTTCGGGTTTCAGGTGCTTACTGTTATGCAATATGCTGAATATTTTATATTTCATGTATATTCCTATTTGAGCACTTCTAGTTTTGTAAAATAATAATTATACTGGCCATGTCAGACAGGAAATGTTTCGAACCAAAGGGAGCATCTAATTCTGCTTCTTGCCAACACCCACATCCGACAAAGTCATAAGCACAAATCAGTGCTGCAGGTATGACTTGCATTAACTTTACTTTTGATTGTTTTATTTTTCACTGAGCATAGAACCAATATTGTCACTTCACATGAAGTTGTCAGATACTGCATTGGATGGACTCATGAGAAAGTTCTTCAAAAATTATACAAAATGGTGCAAGTTCTTAGGCAGAAAAAGCAGCATACGGTAAGTTTAATACCAGATGAACTTCTAAGCTCTAATCCAGGCCCAAATATTCTAGAATGAATAATGCTTTGCTTTCATCATTCTTGATCTCTTGTATCTCTTTATACAAGTAGTTTTCTGAGCTGTTGGTACCCTATACTACCAATTATCTCATTTTTCACATCAGTGTGACATGAGCGATCTTTTACTTCGCGTTGGATGTATTATTCTGCCTTTCATTCATGTTATCATCAAGCTTTTCCTAATTACAACTTTCCTAATTATAGATATATTGACTTCATAATTTATTATTTTTTTTCCTTGTTTGGCAAATTAATTAAGATATCAGTAGTTGCTGAAAATATACAAGCATTCTCACTTGGGCATACCCAAGTCATTTACAGGGCTGCATAAGCTTCAATGTCGTTACACCTATATCCCTCTTACACTATAAACAATATGCCATCTAATAAACTGTGAATCTCTGCTGCAACTTGGTCAGCTGTTCTGCTCCTGTTAGCAACCAAGTGACATAGACTGTTGTGGAAACAACCAGACGCATAGTTTGCCTCCTAACTGGTTTGTTTTCGTTGTATTTGATACCTATTAATCAACCAATCCCAAGGTCCAGCATCAGGGAAGCTACATCTGCAATCAGATCTCAACTGCTGCAAAATCTGCTCGCTAACTTCACATTTCAAAAAGATGTGATCCATGGTTTCTGATTCTTTGCTGCAGAATCTGCATAAGTTATCTTCAATGACTACCCATTTCTTTAATGTATCAAATGTCTTCAATCTGTCGTGGATAACCAACCAGTTAATAAATGCAGCTTTTGGGATATTAAATTCACTCCATATGTGCTTTGACCATCGCTGACTTTTCTGTTCTCCCAGCAACCAAGACTAACCAGAAGAAATCAAGTAAATTTGATTGGCAGGGCCTTTCTTTCTGTTTACAGATGTGTTTTATTCGTTTTTTAATTTTTAATTTTAAAGTGTCATATCCGTCACTATCTGCTTCAACCATTTTCATTGTTTGGATAACAATTGTTACTATTTCTCTCACTTTCCCGCTGTATTTCATTTTTTGAGTTTTAACATCTCCAGTTTTAAATAATCATGATATAATGTTCATAAAAATCAGATCACTAAATGAAGTTGTTTGTTTATGTAGGTTACCGTATGTGAAACAGGAAGCCCAACAATATAAACTGTTGTACGTAGCTCTATACCTTCTGATATGGGGGGAGGCTGCCAACTTGCGGTTTATGCCAGAGTGTCTTTGTTATATATATCATCATGTAAGATGCAATGACCACTATTTTCTAGGATGGGTGAAGAGTTCCAATCTGCATTTTTATTTAGTAGTTATTTGGAAATTCTTTTGACTGCTACCATCCTCTCTCACGTTCTTTGGTTTCATTTTTTATTTGGCAAAAAAAAAAAAGGGTTATTTCACCAGCGTCATTCATGCAAAGCATGTCATATGTTGACATAAAAAATAAGGAAAGAGAGGTGAACCTCTGTGCCGAATAGCTCTTTCTCAAGTGAGTTTTAAACTTCTGAAAATATATGAGTGCCATCAGTTTTTCAGAGAATGGAAAGATCCTTACGGTCAATAGGCATTCCTAAGCTTTTGGCAGGCTTCAAGACGTAAACCCCATCATTTCTTATGAGCTTGTGAGCACGATGAATGTTCGAACCATTCCCTTTGAAACCTGACATTAGCCCAACTTTTTACTTCTGTTCATGTGAGCATCTGGTATGGCATAATCTTCAATTTTGAATCCAATTTGGAGATGAGACATCTTAAGCTCATCTATCCATGACGTCCATAAATTTCCTTCAACTTTTCAAGCATATTGTAATATTAGGCAAGTGATACGTGCAATGACTGATG
Source organism: Pachycereus pringlei (assembly GCA_002740445.1). NCBI lineage: Eukaryota > Viridiplantae > Streptophyta > Magnoliopsida > Caryophyllales > Cactaceae > Pachycereus > Pachycereus pringlei. Next base: position 6,610 of record NCQS01066849.1, read on the forward strand.
TTCGCCCTCCAACACTGAAATTTGACTTGTCGTCCTGCAAACCTCCGTCAATTTTTCCGCGGAAAGTCTTGCCATTTTACTGCTCACAAATTTCCTGAAAATCGCTGACAGAAGCAGATAACAGAATTGGTAATAGAGTTAGAATCTGGTTGGTTTCCATTTTTCCATACTTGGCTATTTGGTTAATGTGTTGTCCTAGATTGACAAGGTTGTCGTAAATACTCCATTTGTTCCAGAAGACTTTTCAAGTGCAAGTTGTATTTGTTAAATAAAATACCATTTAATTTGATGTCTCCTCTTAATGTTCGTTGCAATGCATTTGTTTACCTAAAATAAAGAAATCTTGAAACTCTTTGGTTGCATTCCGGCGCAGAATATATGTCTCCTCTTAGTGTTAGCGATGCATAGCTAAAAGCATCTAACATGAATCCATGTAAATTAATTCTATTATCCAACTCATGAGGTATATTGTTCACGGAAGGGACTGGCTGAACTTGCAAGTTGCTTGCCTGATACACAACCTCTGAAAAGTCACCCCCTTTATATAATACAGAGCATGAACAATAAAGCTGGTAAACTTGACCAAATCCATCTTGAAAATTTAAGGTTCTGCACGAAAAATTTGTAACCGAAATTCCAAAATTACAAATACCAAGTGGCTACTAAAAAACGATCTATGTGCATATAGCCTCTCTTTGATATTTACCTGGCTTTCATTGTATGACCCCAATGATAATCTTAGGAATAACGGTACAAACTCATTTCTTGTCTTCTATTTCTTGTTCAGATGGCATATGAAATGCATAGCATGTTAGCCGGTGCTGTTAGCTTGATGACATGGGAAAAGGTCATGCCAGCATATGGAGGAGGGAAAGAAGCTTTTCTTAATAATGTTGTCAGCCCAATTTACAAAGTTATACAAGAGGTAGTTTGAGACGGGTTCTTCCTTTAGATTCTTTGGTGACATAATCTGAGTGTGTTTCCGTATTTCAGGAAGCCGATAAGAGTAAAAATGGAACAGCTGATCATTCTAGTTGGAGAAATTATGATGATCTTAATGAGTATTTTTGGTGAGAATACGAGATTAGATACATTTAGTGCATACTGGTGATCGCTAATTCATACTTCTCCGCATTCAAAATGACTTTTGTGATTACATTGCCTACAGGACACAGGCTTGTTTTGAAGTAGGGTGGCCGATGCGACTTGACCATGATTTCTTCTGTGTCAAGTCTCAAGGCAATCAAAGTAAAGGAAACATCTGGATTCGGTTGAGGCATTGGAAAGAAAAGAGGAAGGTGAAGAAAGATGAGGAACAAGGGGTATGCCGTATCATATTGCACTTATAGTTCCATGACATAAATTTTCAAGTGTCAAAACTTTGCATCAAATTATGTAATTTGGCGACCCTAAGACAAATATCACTTTATTCGTCATTGTCCTTTTATGTTTAACCCATCTATGTTCAAATCTGATTCCAGGTTTACATGTTCCTACGTTTGCCTACTACTTATCGCTTTGGTTTTCTGTTTACTCATCCCTTAAGAGTTGGTGGGCATTATACAAACTTGGGCAAGAAATACTGATGATTTCGAGTTTCTGATAGATCAAGGGAGAACGGTTATTCTTTCATGCAAGTAGTGGCAAATTTTGATAATAGTTTCCCATTTCAGAGTATTCTGATAATTCCTCAGTTAGTTCAGGAAAGTAGCAAACAATATTTGGCACGGAAGTTTGGAAAGAATGTTTGACTAACTATACGCAGAAATATGAAAGAAACAGAGTCGAGAGTCAACAGTTTTAGGCACACCATGAAGAATGCATTGCCATGCAAGTACCTGAAGGCAATCTTTGGTTTATGTGAATTGTGCAGCGTGGAAAAGAAGAAGTTGTGGATACAAATTGCACCAGTACTAATCACCACCCACTCATATGGTTCTTTCTGTTGCACTAAGAGCTGATGTACTGGGTGCTTGCTAAAGTTTGATATTCGTATACGATGAGTTGAGAAAAAACGTAATAATGTCTGTATCTGGGGTTTCTGCCGGAGTTGTTCATCATCATGGTATTTCATTGATTGAGAATATTAAGGATATGGCATGGTACTTTTGAAGCATGGCTGCTTTGATATAGGAGATGTTAAAATGGACACAGGGTAGGTTCCTTAGCAGAGGAAGAAGATTCTCTAGGAGTGTTAAGATGTTTTGAATATGGACTTGTCACTACCTTTTCTTAGTTCATTTGTCTTTCAATAGTTCTTTTTGGACTTCTTGTAGAAAGCCATTGATGTTTGTTATTACTTATTATGAAATATCGTAACAAAAAATTGCACATTTTTTAAAGTTTTCTTGCTATTATCACCTTCTATGCTAGCAGACAGAATCCTAAAAAGTCACCTGCAAGCGTGTCTCTATATGTTTATCTCTCATATCAAATAGCTGGTAACATGTCGAATTATTCATATGGCTATCGCATAGTGACCTCCCGCTTCATGGTTATTCTTGCCTTTTGTTGTTTTCTTCTGTTTGGCTGAGTTATCATAATAAGAATGAAGTTATGAGGTTGACGTTGTTGATTAGGAAAAATCTGTGTTGCCTGCCCATTTCTTAATACATCTATGGCAGGTATACTCCAGGCAGCTTGCAGGCATCATAAAATCAGTCAGAGGTTTATCTGGCATATTCTTTATAGGTGCTTGCAAGTTAGGTAGTTAGCCAATCATTAGATTGGATTGGTTTGAGTTGTATTGAAAATTATTATGCATTTGATTGGCCATGGATAGCTAGCTGTCTGATGAATGTACTATGTTTTCTTCCCCATTCACTTCTGTTTTTAGTATTATTTTCTTGTTTCCTGATAGCTCCAGGACACTGTGGAAGAGGAGCTTGTGGATGAGGGGCATAAAAGAAAATGGCTTGGAAAAACAAATTTTGTTGAGATTCGGTCATTTTTGCAGATCTTTAGAAGTTTCGATAGAATGTGGAGTTTTCTAATTTTGGCCCTTCAGGTAGGCAGCGCAAACCTGTAAATATCTTATTTCAATGGATCTACAGAGTGTTAAGCTCTTTATTTTTTTATAGGCACTGATTATTATTGCATGCCATGATCTGAGCTCACCTCTTCAATTGGTTGAAACAAAAGTTCTTGAGGATGTCATGAGCATTTTCATCACGTCTGCTGCACTCAAACTCATACATGGTAAGATATTATCTTGGTAATGTGATCTGTTTATGTGTAGGATACTGCTAATAAAAGCATATGACGGTCAATAATTATATGATCTATACTTTGATATCGTTTTATTAATTGCAATATTTGAGAATATACTTTGTATCCTGCTTTGGTAGAGATGGGAACAAACTAAAAATCATAGTTAAGAGATTGCATTTGCGCTCTATACCGTTCCTGTTATGCCTTAAGTCAACTTCAGGTTCCCTTTCCTGATTCAGAAACCATGGGGTTCATTTGGTTTGGATGATATCTTTTTCGAACACATTTTTTGCTATCTACTTTGACCTCCAAAAAGAACTTAATGTTAAAGCATTTGTACAGTAGAGAAAATCTTCGTTTTAAAAGGCGCGAGGCGCATAGGGTCCCAAACTGCAAGGCGCGAGGTGAAGGCCCACGCATCATGGATGCGAGGCGCACTTCTATGCAAAAATTTTTAGAAGTCTTTCACTTTTCAGAAAGCATATTTTGCAGAAACAAGTTAGATAAATGCATTAAGAAAGTGATTAGATGTCAATATAACTACTAACACTGCAAATAACCTTAAGATATGCTATCTTATCATCATAGGTCCCCAGTGGACACGCTTACCCTACAAGCATAGCCACCTTTTAGCTCCCAAGGAAAGAAAAGAAGAAAAACGGTAAAGACAAGGCTAAGAAAAAGAAGAAAAAGGGGAAGATATAGGCTTGCATCCATGAGGCGCATCTCATCCCCTCCGAGGCGCTGACCTGGTAGCCTCATGCCGAGGTGCACCTAGGTGTGCCTCAGGCGGGCTTTTTTAAGAAAATTACTGTTGGACAAGGATCACCTAGTGTTACTTGGATTGCTACGATCATGTTGGCTTGTTGAGGCTTGACATGGATCTACAGTTGGACATGGCTATTTCTGATAATTTTGTGTGTTGATAGTCCAAAAAGGTCAAGTGCCTGTGCTCCTGTCAGAACGTTGACTTCCCATGAGGGGCACTTGAAGTGAAATGGAGAGTCTGAGTAGGATAGGTATCAATTATTGTTGGCATGTCAGTTATGTTGTATGTTTATGTTGAACTCTTAGCAGTTCGCCAGCCTAAAAGGTTGATCCTTCTCCGCAGCTATTCTTGACATCGCATCTACATGGAAAGCGAGGCAGACAATGGATGACTATCACCAAATCTTGAAATATGTTTTGAGGCTGATTATTGCAATGATATGGATTGTAGTTCTCCCTGTATACTATGTGAATACAAGACGGAAGTATACTTGTTACTCCATCAGACCTGGGAGTGTTCTTGGAGAATGGTGTTATTCGTCATTCATGGTGGTGGTTGCAGTTTACCTGATGACTAACATGGTTGACATGATTCTTTTCTTTGTTCCTGCGGTTGGGAGATATATTGAAACCTCAAACTACAGGATTTGCACTGTCTTGGCCTGGTGGACCCAGGTAGGATGTCGAGCAATAGCTCTCAATATACAGGCAACTTCCTTTTTTTAAAAAAAAATAAAGCAAAAGAGGCAGACCTGACACTATAAATCTTATTTGATCAAATATCTTCTGAATTAATTTTTTTTCATGGTTCCGCATTGAAGTTAACACTTTCATTTCTCGTGACAATTTATTTGGCTTATCTTTAATGGTGTATTTGACTGTTCTGTTTTTTCCTTCATTTTCTTTCTTCATTTTTTGGGGGGGGGGTGTTTATACTGGACTAAGATAACATCTCCTTTAGTTTCTATGTGTATATCATCCTTTAAGT
>NCQS01066958.1:4650-15247 GCA_002740445.1 Pachycereus pringlei
ATGGTGAATCACCATTTAGTGAATATTCAATTCCCAAAAGCATAACCAGGGCTGACTTCAAGTTTAAGGAAGCAATGGCACGTTCTCAAAGAAAAAGGATGCACTTCAAGTTCATAAGCTAAATCACAGCAAATTAATCGAGGCCTTTCTCCCCAATTTCATCGCTTCTTCCAAAGGCCTCCAAGAAGAAACAACTTGCAAAGGATGTACACTAGTGATGGGTTTGATCCAAATACATACAAATTAATAAAGAGGTCTGGCTATGACATCAGCAAGCCAACATCTTGGGGGCACTTCATTGAAGCCAAGTCTTACAGACTTAATGACACACAAAAGATGATGCTCGCATTCCAACCTTTTTTATGCTCATCTATGCCCAATCTCAAAATACAACATGAACCACCAAATTTTCTCAAAAGAATGGCAAGACACCTCAAATATCACTCAATTAAAATAGAATTAAAGAAAAAAATGTCTATAAATGTTCATTCCTAAAGTTCATCCTCCTCCAGTGTGAGAACCTAACTTCGCCCATTGACTCCAATCTTCCCTAAAAACAGTAGTTTCATTCAAACATTCACAATTCCTAAAATACACATCCAAAATTCACAAAATTCTATAGGAAATTGTAAAATATTTTTAGTGATCTACAGTAAAATTTTAGGATTTTCTTTCAAGCCCATCCTTCACATCAATTAAAATAGTGGGTGAAATTATGCACTAAAACAGGGCAATCGGAAGTTCATAACTCATAAAATGCATATCCAAAATTCATGAAACTCTTTAGGAAATTTCCAAATACTACGGAAAACCTACATCAACGTTTTCAGAGGTTTTGATGAACCTAATAATTTCTGAAAATTATAACAGTGCTCGAACATATGCAAAATTCGAAAATTCATTTTTTCCGTCGTCATTTTTCTAGTACAAAAATTCAATGAGGAATCCATAAATTGTTGAATATAAGTTTAATTTACAGCATAATCTTCAAATCCATGTTGCCCATTAACGTCAACTTCATCCAACACACAAAGTCCTAACTTCATGCAATCTTAATTAACCAAAATTAACACCCTAATTCATGTTTAAATAATTATATTAGCTCAAATTGATACACTACACCAATTTCAGAAAATTAATCAAAAATATTTGTAACTAAGTGGAAGAAACTTGGATTTTGCCTTGAAAAAGGTGGAATAGGCAAAAGGGAAAAGACTAGAGGATGGGCTATCACCAGCAGTGTTTGCTGGAGTTAGGTGGGCGGTGATGTCCTGGAAGGGATTGTGGGGCTGGCTAGGGGGGTTGTTAGTGCAAGGAAAGGCAGAGATGAGAGAAAATGTAGTTTGGGGCCAAATTACTTGATTTGTTGATTTTCTTTCCCCTTTTTTCTTTTTCCTTTTTCTTTCACCCAATTTTATTGCTAATTTGAATTAACATTTTTTTGTCTTTTTGTTTTGGTTTTGTTTATTTATTTAGTTTATTCTTTAATTATATCCTTTCCTTTTAATTAACTATTTAGATAATTATTTGAGTGATATGGTGACTTATTTATGTACTTATTTGCCCAATTATTTTAAATTACACTAAACTAAACTATAAAACTTGAACATATATTTTATAAACTAAACTTAGTGATTTATATGCATATTCCCACCTTAAATTCTCACTATCAAATTATTATTTACTTCAATAATAAATAATCAGCTGCACAAATTACAAAGTTTAACGCGAACCCATTGATGTCACTCAAGCCCATTGAAATGCATGCACTCAATTTTTATTAAACTTGATTAAGTGAAAATAATTAATATAAATTAGACTTGAGCTATTACAACAAGAAAGGAATTTGGCGTTCAGTAGCCTTGGCGAAATAAATCAAGTCCCAAGTTTCATTCCTTCATGTATAAAGCGTGTTTCTACTTTGGATGTGAGGAGGGATGGCTCTTCAGAAGTAAAGAGGCGTACCCTAGTTCTCACTAGCTACCAGGCTACTCCTAGCTCGAGAGAAAGAACCAAGAAGCAGGACCAAACTTTTGCTAACAACATCACAGTTCAAGAGGCTGACGACTTGGATTCTAAAATGGCATTTGCTAAAGTGCCAGAAACTTCAGAAGATGAACGGCAAGCAATGGTTAATGAGCTAAAGAGTTAAATCTCGAATATGTAGAAGAATGTCACCATATCTATGTGAGTTCCATGCTCACGCCCAAGGATGAAGAAGAGTATTTTAAGCTCCTCTTTGAATACAAGGATTAGTTTGCTTAGAGTTATAAGCAAATTTCTGGATTAGATCTTAAGGTTGCAGTTCATTAGTTGTTAAAAAAGAGTGTTTCACCTAAAAAGCAACCATAATGATGTTTTTGCCTTGAGCTAGTACCTTAAGTCGAAAAGGAGGAAAACAAACTTATTAATGTTGGGTTCATGTGCTAGGTGAAATACCCAACTTGGATTGCAAACATTAACCCAATGAGGAAGAAGAATGGCCAACAACACATTTGTTTGGATTTTTGAGACCTTCATGATGCATGCCTAAAAGATGACTATTCGCTTCAGGCCATTGAACTCATGATTGATGCTACCACTGGTCATGAAGCCTCATTCATCATGGATTGCACTGCAGGTTTAGCCAAATTTAAATGGCATTAGTAAATCAAGAAGCCATAGCATTTCACACACCAAAGGGCATCTATTGCTATAAGGTGATGTCTTTTAGCTTGAAAAATGCGATAGCAACCTATCAGAGGGCAATGCAAACTATTTTTGAAGACATGTTACATAAAATTGTTGAATTCTTTGTGGATGATGTGGTGGTTAATCCAAAATGAAATGATCAATGTCATATTCGCATGGATTATTTGAGTGTTCTAGAGTCATTTTAGGGGATTAATAAGGTTAATTCTATGGTTTGCACCCTGTTTCTACTATTACGCTTATGTTTTGCTTGTTTCAGTAGTGCCTACAGATTTTTACCTCGTAAGCCCAAAGCATAGGAGTAGAATGATGACTTTGAGGCCTTGTGGGTCAAAGAAGGTACCAAAGGAGGCCCAAAAACACCTAAGACGGACATACCACGGTCATTGCCACGGTATAGGATGTTCCAAGAAGAACTAATCGAAGAAGAAGGAAAGAATGACTGAGATAATAACCACAACAACCTGGCCATGGTGAAGAGCACAGTCCGTGGTGTCCCCCACGGACTACCTGTGATCAGCCCTGCTTCCCAAATTAGCTAGTTTCTTCGCAAATGTTCGTGTTCTAGGCATTTTGGACGTTAGCACCCATGATTTTAGCTATAAAAACTCAATTTTACATCCTTTCCTACATTCAATCGACCATCCTAGATTATTTTTTCCACCCTTGGAGAGAGCTTGAGGAAGAAGAAGAAGTAGATTTGCAAGGGAAGCACGGATCAGGCAACCATCGAAATATCAAAGCATCACCACGAAAACTAAGCATCTCTTTCTCTTTCCTTTCCTCATCTCTCAAATATATTTGTTCTTAGTTATAATTAGATTTGTTTATCATGTTTGAGTAGATTTCTTCTATCTAGGGATTTCATTACCTTTGAATGGTTTTGCTTATTTACAATTGTAGAATCCTTTGAACCCTTGTTGATTACATATTTAATCTATCAAAGAGGTTTGTTTTCTAATGGGTAATTTCTCCAATTGCTTACTTGTCTTAGATATTGAATGAAGTATTAAAAAATGAAGTTCGATATCAGAAAGCTAGGACTAGACTTAATTGTGTTAATTCTTGAGAAAGATTCACTGTTCGAGAGAGCTTAATTGATAATATGCATGCTTAATGAGTCTAGATTAATTAAATACCATGAAAGTGAGGGAATGATTGATTCTAGGAATTTTTCTATAGCTTGAAAGAGTGTAGTGATACACTAGATTATTGCTCTTTAAATTAATCAACTTGGTAATGGCAATGAAATTACTTGAAGTGGACTAGTTCGCAAATCAATTCCTGTATTTTTATATTCCAATGATTTTTCATATTTTACTTACATTAGAACTGTCGTATTATTTGTATTGCTTAGCATATCTTGAGGGAATAAAACACAGTAGATTGACCTAGTCCCTGTCAGAGATGAGCTTGATTTGCTACAATGCCACAATGCGCTTATGGCCTCATGAAGTTTTTGGCGTCGTTTCCATGGACTAGTGTTGAATATTGGCTTTTACTAACAGGTTTGACCAAGCTTTTTGTTTTTCTTTGAAGAAAAAACTAAAAAAAGAGAAATTAAAATTCCAACAAAAAATGACAAATTTTCATCTCTATAAATTCAAGTATCAATTATTTTGGAGATATTTTAGGCATTTACATACTTTTCTTGCTCAATGTGGTTATTGTGTGGGTAAATGAGAAATTTTAGGTGTTGTTGATAAGGATGCGAATAGTGAAGCTCATACTCTTTTAGAGAATTGGGATTTTATTGGTAAAAGTGTTGCCGAACATGGCATTTGCTTGAATAGATTGATTGGGATTCATTTGAATTTGATAAGGCTGCTCATGTCTCTAGACATTCTTTCCCTACTCCTTGTGCATTCTATTCTAGATCTTATTATGCCCCTTTTTGGTATGACATGTGTACTTCTTCTGCCCATAATATAAATTCTTATCCTTATTATGCATGTTATGCACAACCTAACTTGGGATCACCCAAGGACAGTACTAATGTTATCCTGACTTTACTTAATTCATCCCTTCCTTTATCTTAGGGCACAGGGCTCGAGACATTTGAGCCTTTTGGGATACTTGCAAGATTTAAAGCTATTGATACATGTTTTGACCTAGAATATGCTTTAGATGAGGTGCATGACCTTGTTAAGATTCCTTTAGATAGGTTACGTGATGTGTTTATGCATGAGGGTCTTCTAGCCTTGGTAAATCCCCTTGATCATTTCCATGTTTTCCCTATGAGTTCACAACCATGTCCTTCCCCTGAGTATTATCTTGATGTGTCAATTAATGATCATATGATCTATGATGCTAATGTTGATTCGGGCTATGAGGACAGCATGTTTGATATGCTTGGTGAAATGCTGATAATTTTGTGTCCTTGTGTTACTTTAGTGGGTATAATGTCTCCCTTTATCCATATCACATGTACCTAGTGGATGAGCCTAGAAAAATCATGTGGAATACTTTCTTGGATTTCTCTCTTGAAATTTCTATGGCATTTGCTTTGTTGAAGAGAGCATCGACTTTGTTTGCTATGATTATCTTGAGGTTCCTTTACCGTCATGTTAACAATGTCATATGTGGAGAGCAAAGTTTTGAAGATATGATGGAATAACTAATAGTCCATGTACCCCGGTTATAAGGAGGCATTAGCTTAGGTGGACCCAGAACCTAACCTTGTGACATTGTTCTCTTTTATTTTCCTTTTCCCGTCTTGTCATTTTTCTAAGCATGAGGGAAGGGTAGTGTCATGTTTTTCATTCTGGTTTTTAGTTTACGTGCTAGTTAGAGCATATAGTTTTAGGTTTCTTTTTGTTTGTACTAGTGCATTGCATTTAGTTGCATTTTAGGTTTGTATTTCTAGGTCCACGGAGGGATGGTGTGGATTGGTTTGAAATAACCTCGAATAATGATTCTCTAGGCAATATAGCTTGACTGAGCTTGAGTTGCTTTTGATGTGTAATCCCTCTTGATGCTAAAATTTATAAAGGTTTTGTAAATATTTTATATTTTGACGTGTTGTCTTGATTAAGAATTATTTTATCCTTTGAGTCCTGAGCACTAAATGTTGGTACCTGAGCTACGTTTTATGAACTACATGAGACTATGGTAGATATCTTATGAGATCTTGAGCCCTATATGGACTAATTAATCATACTTAGTCTCATGTTCTTCTATGTGTGTGACCCTTCTATGTTGCATCTCTAGAACTTCCCTAAACTCTTATTCAAAACCCCCTTAGCATGTGTATATTTGATGATATAAAAGAGGCATTTCTTTATTTTTGAACATTTTAGCCACATAAACAAATAGCCTAACTTGTTACACGTTAATCCTTTTGCTAGCCCCATTGAGCTTATGACCTTTTTTGTGTACCCTTCCATCCTACTCCTTGGTCATACATATATTCCTATCCTTAAGCCATGTTTATAGAAAATCACTTGAACTTTATTTTGTAGGAAGCTTATAGGACTAATTGAGGTTAGGATTGCTTGGTACGTTGGTTTGATGAGACAATGATGGTATTATAGACTTGAATATGTTTTGAGTATCCTTATACATTTCATGATTGGGCCCAACAATTTGATAAGTTTAAATGGACTCTTAACTTTACTACACTAATGTTATAAATGTACTCTATTTGGCACTAACTCTGTAATTTTCATTATCTTTATGTTATTGAGAGTTGTTCTTGCAAAATTGATAAACTACTATGTGCACTAGTGCGTTATGATTTAAGTAGTAATTTTAAGCTTGATATGGAGTGGTTGATGCTCCATAAGCCTCTATCTACAGTAGATTTTAGGAGGTTATAACTTAGGTATGTTTCAACATATCACTTGGTATAATGATTCCTCTCTGTCTTCTCTTTTTATTTTGTTTTCTTTTGTATGTGTTTGTTGTTTTATTTTATTTTTATTCTTTTCTTTTTGAGTTTAGATTCTTGTCATTTTTTGTTTTGTTTGAGTCTTCTTTTCTTTTTGTATATTCATTTTAGTTTTTAGTTTTTGTTTTTCCTTTCACTTCCAATGAAGATATTGTGTGATCTAGATGTGGGTGTGGGGAAACTATGTTTCAAAAATTGAAAAAATTGGAAAAAATTAAAAATTTTAAAACATCCAAAAAAGATTTTGTGTTTTGTTTAGGGGAATATGTAATACTCTGATTGGCTATGTTCTCTTACACGTTAGCTATTAAATTTTAAATAGATATGGTCTACATGATAAAACTTAGTCCACACTATGATATTTATGCACAGTCTTAGCCTCTAACATTTCTAGAGCAAGTTGCCTTGACTTTGGTGTATGAGCCAGTGAGATTTTCATCCTTAATGACCAGTCCATCACTTTAGTGGCATATTTTTCCTCCACGTGTATCTTTTCCATGATTATATCTCTAGAACTTGCTTTAATTCTCTTTAAAATTACATTTAGCATAGGAATTATGGTAATATGATAGATCCATTCATTTGTATTGTGAGCCACATAGTCAAATTGCCCCTTGATTTGAATGTTTTACCATTTGCTAACCCTTTGATCTCTGACCGCTTTCATTTGTTGTGAACCTTCATCTTAGCCCTTTGCCAAAACACATTTGCTATACCTAAGCTAAGATTAGTGGAGTAACACTTCAATTTGGGTGATGATGTATTTGGTGGTTGATGATGCATCTTTGGTGTGGTTCTGGGATGTATTGTTGTGACCATTTGGAGATTGAATGGTGTTATTTTCTTATATGTCTTTCATTCATTTTTCTTCCAAATGAAAAAGGGGGGGAAAATAAAGAAAAAAATTAAAATATTTAAAAGTTCTCAAGGAAAAAAAAAAACTTGAAAAAAACGAAAAAAAGTTGAAAAATCTCAAAAAGGAAAAAAAGAGGGAAAAAAATGTTGTGAATAAGAGTGTTTGGCACGGGTCATTGTATATACTTAGTTTTCATTAATTATTTCATCTCTCCAATGGTTGCTTTTGGTGGGTGTGCCTATTCTGTCATAACTGGTTGGGAGAGTGTGTATGTAGTTGTTATAGTTGGTGTAAGTGATGGTTATTCTCAAGTGTCTTGGCTTTTAGCTCCTCAATTCTAAATCTAATATCCCTTTCTTACACTTTTTCCCTTAATTCCATTAAAAAAATAGAGTCCTCTTGATTATCATGTTACATTATGCATTTGAATGATGGAGAATTGAAAATCCTAGCAAGCATATGGTAGTTTGTTTGATTGGAAGATGAATTAAGTGAACCCTGTGATATGACAGACACATGAGTGGGAGTGTTCTACTTATTCCTAAAATGAGGCTCCATAAGTCGGGTTTGTTCATATTTTCTAAGTGGATGAAAGATTGTGAATTTCTTGATGTATAATTGTGTTTATATGTAATCTAATGCCTAAGTTACTTGAGTGATGTGGTTGATTGGAATGTGTATATTGGTGTTGTATATATGGGTTTTTAAAAAACTAAAAAGATTTTTAATTTTCTGTTTTCTTTTTCTTTTTAGATTTTGTGGGTATGTCTTCTGCAAACCCTCACGAGACTTTACCCATCCACTAAAGGTAACCTAGGGGTTTAAAGAGCTTGGTGCACATGTTAAGTGCAACCGTGATTCTTACAAAAGTAAATAAATTTAGGTGTGGGTGTATTATTCAACCTTAAACTGTGTCATTTGTTATACCCTGGATCATCTAATATTTGCTCAAGATAAATGCATAAATTTGGATTTTAATAAGTTTTTGTTTGGTCTATAGGAATTTGAAAAATTGGAAAAAATGACTAAATAGCTTGCAAAAAAGGGTGGAAAAAATTTGTTGGATCAAATTAAAAATGAGAGGAAGCAAGAATAACAGGCCTAGCGTGTCACCCAGCCCAATGTGCCTTTCCCAGCTTGCAACCCACTTATCGTGCCGAGCTTCTTCCCTCACTCGACCATGTGCGCAACACATGACCCTTCCCTTTTTCTCTAGATAGGCCTATTCTTTTCTTCCTCTGCCTCGGTCCAGTTCTCTTCCTTCTTCCCAGCAGATACAAGCCCAACATTTAATTTTCTCCCCTCCTTTACATGCTAATCATGTGACCAACTTAATCCCCAGCCCCTTCTTCTCTTTTTTTTTTTCTTTCTTGCCCAGTGATACCCATGATAAAACACCCCCTCTGCTTCAACCTTCTTTCCTTTTTCAGAACCGACGCCTTACATTCCTTCCCTCTTTAATTTCCCTTCTCTTTCTCTCTTTTGCTTCATCAATTCACTAATTCATTTTAGCATCATTATCTTTCACAATCAATCATCTTGGCGGTTACAAGATTAAGGATGTAATAGCTCGACCTTAAATCATATTTTTTTATTTAATTAAGCCACACTATTGATTTTCCCATATTAATTTATCGTATTTAATCATCACGAATGGAAAAAATTCATTTGGGCACCACTTTGCAATTCGGGTTTTAATTATCGTAAAATTTCAGAAAAATGATAGCAGGCCTCGATAATTTTGATTTAAGCAATTAAATTATTTTTCCATAACATCACGAAAATTTAAATTTGGGCTACGCAAAAATTTTATCGCAACGGAGCGTTCTATTTTCGAGCCCAATTCATTTTGGGCCCAATTTGAAGCCTAACAAGTTTTTATGATTAAATTTAGCTAATTATTATTATTATCTGAGCCTAATTATAATTGCCTTAAGGGTACATTTTGATGATACAAATTCAGCCAATGAAGCAAGATGTGTCAAAATATCCCAAGCTAGTAAAATCCAATTTCTTTTCTTCCACCTCCACTCCCCTTCCAAGGCTGCCCCTCCCCTACTTTTTGGCCACTGCTGTGTCATGGTTGCTGCCACCAGCACCACCACCCCAGTCCATCAGCTACCAACCCCCAACTGCTACCACCACCAAACACCACTCCCATCTCCTTATATTCAAGCTTAAGTGAGGTAAATCCTAATGCTAATCTTGTTTAATGTTGGGTTTTTATGATGGGTTTGTTTATGGAAATTGTTATCTTGATTAAAATAAGTGTGAATTTGATGTTGTATTGAGTTTGGTTGATTATGGAATGTGTAAGTCATGTATAAAGTTGGATCCATGCATGATCATGCAAGCCTTGTGTATAACATTGATGAATTTTGGGTATTGTGTTCTAATCTTTCAATCTTTAGCATAAAAAGTAGGCATGGTGGTGTAAGATGATTTTAGATGTGAATTTCAATCGAGAATGGTTTAGGGTTTTATGTCCATGCATGGTTTAATTTGATTTTTGGAATCAAATATGTTATTTAGATTAAATTTGGTGAAATTTGGAGGTTGGATGTGTTATTGACTTAAAAGAATGACGTTATGTGAGTTTTGTGAAAATTAGTGGATTATGTAGAATTCCATAAATGGCTAAAAGAGGTTGTTTGGATTATTAATGCAAATAAGTGAGTTTAAGTGAGCATTTTGAGTGTTATGTGAATAAAAGCGATATTTAGAGCTAGGAAACAGAGCCACAAACAACAGGCAGCTTTGGGAACAAACTAGTAATGTTCAGTCCATTGAAAAATTGTGATTTTTGGTGGATAGATAGATCCAAATGCCTTTGGAATCATTTCATTCTGAGTTTCGTGGAAAACGTTATGGCCAATTTGCCAAAACTGCACAGCATACGCAGAAGTTGTGTGCCGTTTTGTTTATTAGGAGCCATGTAGGGGTAATTGGGCTTCGCACTGTGAATGAAAGTGTTGCGAGACTTCTTAAGCTTTTCATATTGGGTTTTTAGGGCTCAATTTGATGTCAGGGGTGAAAGATATGAATTTTCTAAAATGGACCTTGAAGCGGTAGTATGAGGGAAGAAAGAAATCATAAGATTTGGAGATATTATCAGGAATTTCTAAATAATTATGGATATTGCAAAGAAACTACAAAGTTTA
>NCQS01067022.1:109-14307 GCA_002740445.1 Pachycereus pringlei
CTCCTCTACTCACCAACAACACCAACCAGTGCTGTTGCTGTCTTGACTGAGCCTTTAACACCTTCATCTGCCATGTCCAGTGCCATTCCAGGATCCTTTGTCACGGCAAAATCCTCTTTGTCGGTTCTAGTTGGTTCAGCGCCTATCGTGATAGGTGATCTTCCTCCTTTGGTCTCGACTAATGCAGGTTTGGGTATGAATTTAACGTCTAGCCTACCACCGCTTTGGTAGCAATACATGCCATATGCTGCTTGGACAGGGGTTGCTGCCGCTTGCACAGCAGCACCTATAATAGAGTTTGCTGCTGTTTGATTGCAATACCCATCTCAGTCCGTCTACGAGATTGTGGCATCTAGTTCTGCACCTTTGGCCTCAGGTCAATCCTTTAGGCCTGTACATTCTTTGGGTGTTGATCAACTAGTATCGGGTCTATGGCATGTGAGCCTCGGTGGCATTGGCAGTAGGTTTGTACAACGTTTTGCCTCTGGTTTGGGTAATATATCTTCCATGGTTCCCCGTACTTTACCCACAAACATTAATATTGCCTAGTTTGTGCCTTCTACTCTCATTAAACTAGAAGATTTTTTATCATGGAAGGCTTAATTTGTTGCTTTGCTTGTATCACATGGTGTTTTAGGTCTTGTTAATGGAGCTACAGCACCCTCCGATCCTATGATTGTTGATGATGATGGAAATCGAATTTATAATCCAGATTGTCTTTATTGGTTAAGGGTAGATCAAATTGTTAAGACTTGGGTTTATGCCACTATCTCTTGTGATATAATCGTTGATGTTCAGGACCTTGCTTATTCATATCAAATTTGGGATCGATTGCACTCTCATTTCTTAAATGCTAGTCTTGCTAGATCTATGGAATTGAAGAGGAAATTTAATAATTTATGCAAGCTGGCTAAGCAACTGGTTGAGCATTTCTTGCATGAAATTAAATCTATAGCTGATTCTCTTGCTGCAATCAGTAATCCTCTAACTAAGCAAGAATTGGTTGAACTAACCATTTTTGGCTTGGATGATGATTATGATATGTTTGTTACCATCGTTACTTATTTTACGTCCCGGGTGTCTTTTGATGAGTTATGAGCAAAGCTACTAATTTTTGAGCAACGGCTAAATCAACGTGAATCCCATGATGTTCTAGCCTCAACCAAGCTCTAGCTGCTCACAACTCAGCTCACTCTAGTTCCAATGGATTTGTTGCTAGTGCTAATGACCAAGAGGGGGGCATGGCAAAGGAAATTGGAAGGGCAATTGGAAGGGCAAAGGGAAAGGCAAAAATAGTGGGAGGAAAGGGAAAGGTGGCGGTAATAATCAACAGCAACAGCAGAACCACATTACTACGAGTAGTGGAGATGCCCCTGCATGTAATGTATAGCCTTCTCATAGCATGTCTACTTTTCAATGTTCTGCTATTACTGCTCATTCTCCCACACTTGATATGTAATCTCCATCTCACTATGACAACGGGTTCTCCCCCTCTTTAGTTATGTGTCAGTTGTGCTTTAATCCAGGTCATCTAGCCCCACAATGCTCTCGTTTCCTTCCTCACCTGGCTCAATCTGGTTCCCAGCAAGCCCTTATCACCATACAGATCAGTGAGGCTAATGATGCCTCCTGGTATCCTAATTGTGGTGCTTCCTCACATATGACACCTAATGAGGGTATGCCTTAGACCTCCTCCCTCTTAACTAAGCCTATTTATGTTTTAGTTAGTACTGATGCTAAACTTCCATCTCATAAATCTGGCATGATTACATTACACTTCTCTGACCATCCTATAACTTTGAAAAATGTTTTGCATGTCCCTGCCTTAAAGTATAACCTACTTTTAATTCAAGGGCTTTATCAAGACAATAATTATTATGTTTCCTTTACTGACTCTTCTGTTTTTATAAAGGACAATATGATGGGGATAGTTCTACTACAGGATACTGGTAAGGATGGAGTCTATCTTCTCAGCCCCTCACCCACCTTGCTATCTAAAGCACTCTTTACCCTTCGTGACTCAGGAGAGACTTGGCATAGGCAACTTGGCCATTGTGGCCCTCGTGTTTTACAAACTCTTAAATCCAATAAAGATTTTTGTTTCCCTTTTAGATTTGACAACATTTATGTTTCATGTAAACTTGCCAAACCACATCGTTTACCTTTTCAATTAGTGGATCATCATTGTGAAAGTCCTTTTTATTTGATACATTCTGACGTTTAGCAATCACCGGCTCTTTCAAACTTGGGCTATCGTTATTATGTTTCTTTTATATACGACTGCACTAGGTTTACATGGGTTTTTCCTATGAAAATAAATCAGAAGTCTTTCATCATTTCTAAACTTTTTCTAAGTTAGTAGAGAACATGTTTTTTACTACTACTAAAATTTTTCAAAGTGATGGTGAAAAGGAGTTTGACAACAACTCTACCAAATAATTTTTTCATGAAAGTGGAATATTTTTTAGGATGTCCTATCTAGATACCTCTCAGCAAAATGGAGTTGCTGAACGAAGGCATCATCATCTTCTTGAGATGGCTCGTGCTTTTTTGCTTCAAGCTTTCTTACCTGCTGAATTTTGGGTTGATGCAGTGTACACAGGCTTTATTATTAATAGATTGCCACACCTGTTTTACAAGGAAATTTTCCTTTAGAAAAATTATTCAAATGCAAACCTAGTTATTCCCTATTAAGAGTTTTTGCTTGCGCCTGCTTTCCTAATCTCACTGCTAAAATAGCACATAAACTTGCTCCACGTTCCACACAATGTGTTTTTGTAGGATATGCCACTAATTACAAAGGTTATTTATGTTTAGATCCTACCACCGCCAAAGTTTACGTTAGTTGCCACGTTGAATTCCATAAGCACGTTTACCCGTACCCAAGCCTTGCTCCTTCTGGGTTTCCCCAATAAATCCTCAAATCCTTGACCCCTTAAATTGGCCCTCTAATACTCATGATACTCACGCTTTTTCTGAGGAGTTTGCTCCCCAGATTACTAGTTCTTTAGCACTGCCTCCAACGTCCATACCTATTAGCTTACCCATGCCCACACCACAGCCCAATCCACCTCCTAGTCCTCCCCTTCTCTCTTCCCCGGCCCATGTTGGCCGTGACCCAGCGCCTCCTACTCCTGCTGTTGCACCCGCTCATTATTCCCTTTCTCCTATGGGCCACACTTCTACCTAGCTTTGCTTATACCCCATCCTACCATCTTCCACTGTGCTCTCATCCATGAATTTTATCTCTCGTGAGCCCAATTCTTTATCACCGGTTCCGCAGTCTTTTATTGGGCCACAATCAGTGGACCATGCCTTTCTTACACCCACATCTTCAATTGCTAGCTCGAATCCTCCATCCACTACTCTCCTTCCTTCTGGGATCAATGTGTATCCTATGCAAAAACAGTCCAACTTCAGTATTTTTAAACCCAAAACAATTTTATCTTTGACTGCTGTTATTGAGATGGTGGAACCCAAATCATATGAACAAGCTTTAAATGATTCAAAGTGGTTAGCTGCTATGGCAAAAGAATATAATGCTTTAATACAAAATAACACATGGGATTTAGTGCCTTGTCATAAAAACATGATCTTGCTCAGATGTAAGTGGGTGTATCGGGTTAAATGTAAATTCGGTGGGTCTTTTGAGCGGTGTAAGGCCAGGTTAGTTATCCGAGGTTTGATCAACTAGCTGGATTTGACTATCATGAGACGTTTAGTCCTATTGTTCGTCCTACCACCATTCGTATTGTTCTATCCCTAACTATTTCTAAAGGCTAGGTTATACGCTAGCTTGATGTTAAAAATGCATTCTTGCATGGGGACCTTACTGAAGAAGTCTACATGACTCAACCGCCAGGTTTTGTTCACCCTGACTACCCCTACCATGTTTGCAGACTTCGCAAATCCATTTATAGCCTTAAATAGGCACCTCGTGCTTGGCTTCAGAAATTCAGCAATTATCTATTAGCCTTAGGTTTTTCTTAATAGCACCACAGATCCTTCTACGTTTGTGCTTCGGTCTGGCACACAACTTTTGATCCTTCTTCTATATGTTGACAATATCATTTTCACTGGCAATTCCCCGCCCCTTCTTTTTCATTTTATTCGTCTTCTATCTATTTAGTTTCCTATGAAAGATTTGGGTGATCTGTATTACTTTCTTGGGGTTCAGGTTGTGCGAACTCCCACTAGTTTGTTTCTTTCCCAGGCTAAGTATATTTTTCATATGGTACATAAATTTCACCTTTATACTGCAAAATTTGTTCGCACACCACTTCCTTCAAGAACACCTTGTCTCTTACTAATGGAGAATCGCTAGCTGATCCTCCTGCATATCGCATCATGGTAGGTGGGTTGCAATACTTAACATTGACTAGGCCAGACATAGCTTATGTTGTGCATTTAGTGTCTCAATTTATGCATGCTCCTTGCACTACCCACTTTGCTGTTGTGAAGCGCATTTTTCACTATCTTATAGGTACTGCTGATCATAGCCTCTTCTTAAGAAAGGCTACCTGTACAAACATTGTGATTACTTATTCCAATGCTAATTGGGCTGGGTGCCCTGATAGTTCACACTCCACTATAGGGCATGCTATCTTTCTTGGACCCAACCTCATTTCCTGGCATTCTAAGAAACAGCCTACTGTCTCTAAGTCTTCCACTGAAGTAGTGTGTCATGCGGTTGCCTATACTATCATTGAATCTCATTGGATCCGCTATCGTCTTGCTGAATTGGGTCTTGTTCTCACTAAGCCTATCCAAGTGCTTTGTGACAACATTAGTGCCCCTTACATTACTGTCAATCTTGTTCTGCATGCTTCCAGTAAACATATAAAGATTGATTACCATTTTGTTCACGAACGTGTTGCACATGGAGATTTAGTGGTCCGCTATGTCCCTACTCAGTTGCAATTGGCTGATGTATTTACTAAGGCTTTGTCTACCGATAGGTTTTGTACATGAAATCCAAACTGTCCGTTACTCCTCCTGTTCAGTTTGAGGGAGAGTAATACTGCCCTAATGACCTAACGGTCTTTTTGTAATTTGTATTCCTAAACCTTCAATATATATATAACGCCAGGGCTCCCCAGTTGGGCAATAAGCCCCAGTTATTCACGCCTATTCTTCATCTAATAGACTTTATTTCCAAACGTAAATTTGGGCATTTTATAGTCGTGGTCAATGTCGTCTTTTATAAGCAATTTCGGCTTTTAAATTATACTCATATATTTTCTTCAAATCTATGGTGCCTATAAGGGATTATATTCTACTTTGCTGACCATCCCATTAGACATCATGTCAACTTACGAAATTTTAGGTCCCAATAGTTTCCAAGAATTAAGCTATTATATGCACTTATATTGGGCTATTCTCAGTTGTCACCTTTAGGGTCAAGTTGTTACATAGTGAAGGTATATGTCAATGTCTATACCCCACTTGTAATTACAGGTGGTTTCTAAGCGAGTGGAATTGGTAAGTTGGACTAGCGGTAGAGATAACTGGTGTAATACTCTTTTAGTATTTCGTCCCCAAAATAGCATTTGTTAAATTCCTTCTATAAACTAGTTTTGTTTATTGAGTTGGCATTCCACTATTTGAATCAAATTATTTTTTGAATATGCTAACAGGTACGATTTTGCTATGTTTTGATTTCATTTTTTTGGAAAATAGCCTGTTTGAATACTAATTATGCTATGGCATTAATCATATTTAGACTTGTACCAAACAAGTATGATTTCATTGTGTTTGACTATTATATTTGTAAAGTATCTCTTCTTAAATGGTATAAATTTTACTAAGTTGATTGACTAATGTGGTTTTATCGTCTGAAGTATTTGGTTTATGTCTTATGATAAATCACTTGCTTTGTATCGCTAAATTACTACTCATCACTATTTATTAACTTAATTGATTGGGTATCATTTTTATGATTTTGACATATAGTTTTTGTTTTCGGGCTATGTCTTCCACCTTATCTAGTGAAGGTATGCATTGGACCTGTTGATCAACTTATCATATAATCACTATTCTGTACTATAATTCTGATAAGTGTCTCTGTTCTGTTGGGCCCCCCTGTTATGTGATATCAATTATGACTATCTGATTCTGTAAATCTCTGTTACCTTTGCCACCAAGCGAGTATTGGCCTTAGCCCCAAGAGAGCTATTCTGACATATTTATTTAGATGATTTGCATTATTGCATAGTTGCAGATTCTATATACCTAGTCAAGTTATTTTATTAATATATTGTTACTTATATAAATGACCCAGCTTGTGTTTATTTGAATGCCTAACGCAGCTAAATGAGTGTTATGCTACTTAGTGGGCTTCCGAGCTCATCATTCCCTCTTCTTACTTTTTTTTTCAGGTCTTACTTCTATTAGTATCTGAATCAGGAAGTGGAGATCGGCTGTTGTTATGCTTATTATAGATCTTAGGGGTTGGGTGTGTTATTTAGAGGATCAGTATCACATTATTTTTGTACCTTGAGATTAGACCTTGTCAAGCTACATTTTTGTTCTGGAGGTAAGACATTTGAATTTCTTTTGATTCATAGTCCTATCATTTATCATGGTTAGTGTGAATTCCTGCATTATTCTCTAGTTAGGAAATAATATTAATCTTTAGTGTTTATAGCTCCACCTGGTCTTTTGAGCCTTGCATACTTGTGGAACATTCATTACTATATTGTAACACCCTAAGTGTGGCTTAAAAAGATTTGAAATGACTATTTATATCGCCAAAGGTGCACATTCCATTTCAGGAAGCTCACTCTTAAGAAGTCCACAGTTAAGCGTACTTGCTGTGGAGAAATCTTATGATGGGTGACCTCCTGGGAAGTTTCCCAGGCAACATGTAAGCAAGAACTAAACACGTCGGAGAGGCTTATGGTCATTTGTGCGGCTAGTCAACGATCATTTAACTCGTTCCTGGTAACTGTCCATGACCCATGAAGGGTCAAGGTGTTACAGTTTTGTCCTAGTTCGTTGCGTGATAGATTTAAAAATGTACAGAAACGACCTAAAATCACGCAGCACAACCCACAAACGTGCGAACTCCAACAATTGGGCCCACAAATTAAACCACCAAACACAAACATGGAAGGCAGTGGTGTCATGTTTTGTGGGAATAGAACTTATGAATACGATATCCTTCTTTCAAATAGACGACATGGGATAAAGTTCCCTTACACATACATTTAGATGGTTGGGGCATTGCAATAATTTTTTTTTTTGGTAAAATGATTATGTTTTAAGAAATTAATTTTATTTTTAATATTTTTATTTTGATAATTGTTCTGTTAAAAAAAAGCACAACAATTTTGATAAGGAATCCAAATGTATATGGGTTACCTAATTTTTAGTTGTACAGTTATAGTAATCAAATTGCCATAGATCAACTTAGGATGATATAGTTGAAATGCCTTCGGCATCTATAATCTAATTGTTTTTATAAATGATTCACATCGAAATTCAAATATGAATGAAACATTTATATTATAATTATAAGCACGCATCCTTCTTTTTATGATCTATACTTGCTAAAAAAACAATCCAATTTTCCATATAAATTTATTATGTTATATTTGTTGAATATAAATTATATTTATACACAATAAGATTAATTATAATCATGAACAAATGTAATATCAAAAGACATATAAAATTCCATGCTCCTATATCAAATCATACATNNNNTTAAGGAGTAATATTACACTTATAATGTTTGTGGTGATGATGCACAGTTTAATAACATTGGTAAAAAAGCCTGGGATGAGGAAATGAAGTGGAAGAACAGCTTGAGCAAACTAAAGAAAGCTTAGAGAAACTTAAGAGTTGCTGGGACATTTTTGTTTTTTTAAAAATGGGTAAGTACAAACCAATGCTAGATAGCCTTCTCTCAAGGGTTCTACCTACGTAATCATCACGGATGATACATGTAAGCTCGGAGGAAGGGGAGGTGAAAAAGGTTAAATCATCTTCAAGCAGCGCCCCCCTCTTAGAGATCCAATCCACTGCCATATTGCCTTCCTGAAAGATATAAAAAATAGGAGCAGAGGTGAAGAAAGGTAACATGTCTCAAATATCTAGTAGCAGCATCTGAATCCGCCAAGGGATATGGATAGCGCCCTATACTGCCTGAATAACGATCTAATTGTCTCGCTCAATTTGGATATGCTTGAAACCTACATCTTTTGCAGCTTTAAGTGCACCTCATAAAGCTGTAGCTTCCGACAGTAGTATGGATGCCTCTAACATAAATTTGGTCCTAGCTTGCAGAAGACGTTCATGGCTATCTCGCAACAAATACCCTGCTGCTGCACCGGCTGGAGATAAGCTCCCATCAAAGTTGAGCTTAATTATGCCATCTAGAGGAGGGGTCCACCCAATGGATCGAGTGGAACCTAAGAGAGAAGGCAGGTGAAAAGATAAGGATGGAGTGGGAAGGAGTGGATTTCAATGGCGTTGTTTTCATTCTGCCCAGTTGCATTTAGCACGAATAAGTACACACATGGGATTGGGCAAGGCATTTTAAAATATGAGCATATTACGGCTTTTCCATATACTCCATAGTAAGACTGTGACCCTCGGGAGGGTTGCCCGACAATGGCTATACCATTCATGGAGAGCATCACGAATGGAATGATACAGCATCGCAAAAGGAGTTTGGCAAATCCAACCATACTTTGTTGCCAATTCTCACACGAGCGACAAACGAGCAATTCACAAATAGGTCTTCAGTATCCTTTATTTAAGATAGGCACACAGGACAAATAGGATCGATGGGTAATTCCCTTCGCAATAAGGTGCCTCTAGAGGGGAGCACATTGCGACATAGTTGCCAAAGGAAAATTTGAATTTTGGGTAGTATATCCAATTTCCATATCCACTTAAACTTTCATGGGGACAAAGTAGGCTCAAAAGTACCTTGGGCCTTCCAAGTGGCTGACTTAACTGAGAAATCACCACTTCTTGTAAGGCCCTAACAAAAGGTATCCTCAACATCAGCTAACGGAATGGGAATGGCAAGAACATATGGGAGAAGTGATGTAGGTAAGACTTGTGAAAGCTTCTCTGTATCCCGTGTCTTATCAGGCCAAATAAAAGCACTGCACTGACCTTAAGCATAGGATCCCGTACTCTAGGGTTGTCCATATGTAGTAATTCTACCAGACAAGATTCATGGCACCAAGCATGTGTCCAGAAATTGATCTTGCGGCTATTACCTAATTGCCATCGCATCCCTTACGCAAGGAAGTGTCAATGCCAAAGCAAACACTTCCAGACCGAAGAGATATTGTTTATATCCTATTTGAAAAAAAACCGATCAAGGGGGCCGTATTTGGCGCGCATTTGTTAAACCCAAAAATTTTTTGGTTGTGTAAGAAATTTCCAAGAAAGTTTAGCTAGAAAAGTAGTATTAACTGCCCCAGTTTTCCGTAAGCCCAACCCACCAAACTTTTTTGGTTTACGAACTTTGTCCTAGGCCACAAGTGGAAAGCCCTTTTCAGTATTAGATTTTTCCAAAAAAAATTCCGATTTACTTGGTCTAGTTTATGGGTGACCGATGTGGGGAGCTGAAAACACTGCATAGTATGTGCAAATAATGCTTCAAGATTAGACTGAATAAGTACTGCTTGCCCCACTTTAGATAGCGCTATTGCTTTCCAGTTTGTTAATTTCTTTTCCGCTTTGCTAATAAGCTCTTAAAAGGAGTCTGCCTTGTGGCATCCTTGAAAAACTAAACATCCTAGATACTTTCCAAGAGAAGAGCTGTGTGGGATATTAAATATACCCGCCACATGGTTCTTCGGTACCTGGGATAAGTTCTTAGAGAATACAAGACTAGAGTTATGAAAATTAATTAATTGTCCAGACTGTTGACAAAAGGTATCTAATATACGTTTAAATTTAAAAGCAGCTTGGGAGGAAGCTTTACAAAAAAGAAGACTATCATTGGCAAAAAGCAAACAAGGTATTTTCTCTGCATGGGGGCAATTTTGAATCCAATATGTTGTAATGCTTGGCAATAAAGCTGTTGAGCTAGCATGTCCATACCAGGGATAACTAAATATGGCGACAAGGGATCCTCTTGCCGTAACCCTCGAGTAGGCTTAAAGAAACCACATGTATTATTATTAATAATGAGAGAATAGGAAACCATAGTAACACATTCATGAGTGTAATTAACCCAGATAGGTGGAAGCCCATACTCTGTAAGCAATGTCATAAAAAATCCCATTCAGTTCTGTCATAGGCCTTTTCCGTATCTAGTTTAAGCGCAACATAATCCTTTTTTCCTTTAAGATGGTGGAACTTATTAATAACTTCATAGGCTAACAAAATGTTATGGATCGCCCGATGGGGAACAAAAGCACTCTGTGTCGGTTGGATCAGGCGCTCTAGGATAGGATGTAGCCATTGACCAGAATCTTGGCAATGACCTTATAAATAGTATCATATAAATTGATAGGTCGGAACTAAGACGATGTTTCCGAGCTGTCAACTTTTGGTAAAAGAGCAATTAACGTATGATTAAATTCTTTGAGTATTTTACTAGAGTGAAAGAAATCTTGGATAGCTAAACACGTATGATCATTTAAGAGGTTCTAATATTTTTGAAAAAAGGAAGCACCAAACCCATCAGCCCCTGGGGCTTTATATGGGTTCATCTGAAAGATGGCCTGCTGAATTTCCTCTTCCGTAATGAGTTTGGTGAGATCTGAATTTTCGGTAGAGGTGACTCTGCGCAGCGCGTTAATGGGCTCTAAATTCGTCGGCCATTGATGTCCTGACGTAAACCGTTGCGAAAAATCGAGAACAAATTTATGTTTGATTAGTTCAATGTCTTTAATCCAATTACCAACCTCATTTTTGATACAAGAAATATACGTATGCCGCTTTCTAGCTGTGGCCGTTTGGTGAAAAAATCGTGAGTTCCGATCCCCAGCAGTGAGCCATTACTTTCGAGCTAAGCGGCCCCAGTATTTCTGGTTAAAAAGCATAAGTTGTTCTCTTTACTTAATCAATCGGTTATGCCAGTGATTAAGTCAGAAATTATCAGGATCGTTTATACGAAGATTCTCCACATGGCTTATTTTGGCCGAATTTTTGTCAACCTGGGTCTTAAAATTATCTCTAGAGCTAGTTCGCCATGTTTTGAGATTCCATTTGATGAATTTAAATTGTTGCGCAACACGAAACACACTGCACGCTACCATTGTTGGTTGACAATAGAATAGACTTGTTCATATTGGACCCAACCTTGTTAGAATCGGAAGGTGGGTTGTTTATGGACTGGGGCAGATCCCTAGGTCTTAAATGGGTCATGAGTGATACTTGAAGCAGGATAAAGATTATGCCAATCATGTCGGCCAATCGCCCGATCGAGTTTCTCGTAGATAAGCTGTCCTCGAACCCTGGATTTCTAGGTAAATGATACTCCAAAAATAGGAAGACTAGTCGCATTAATCTTATTTAAGAAAAGAGGAAGTTTAATGCATTGTTGGGGGAAATTGGTGCCCCCCCTTTATCCATAGGATCTTGTAATTCATTAAAATCGCCTAATCGACACCATGGTATATCAATAACTATATTTAATTCAGAGAGATGATTCCAAAATATGGGTTTTTCGATGCTTTTGTGGGGGCATAAACACTGAAAATGATGACCATTTGTTGTGTTTGTATATCATGTACTAGCATATGTGTAAAGCGTTGTTCCTTGAGTAGGACAGTAGCAAGAATATTATTATTATTCCATAGAACCCACATGCTACCAGAATGATTAATTGGAATTACAAAATCATAATGATCAAACCAAAATAGGAGATGAGACGTAAAGATGTACTTTTTGCTGCCATCGTCTCAATAAGAAACAACATATCTGGATAATGGAAACGAATAATATAACGAACTTCCTAGCGTATTTGTGGTTTTTTCACACCTTGAACATTCTAAGTGATGATTTTCATAATATAATAATGGATGGCTCAGTACAATGCCGAAACAAGATGCCCTTAATTAGCGATACATAATTGACCTGAACACAGTTATCCTGTGAAACTATAAAAAAGCAAGCAGAGTGTCTCCACCCACTTGGACTAGACTATTCCACCAATATAACCAAATTATATGATGAAGCAAAAGACTATAAGGTCTTTAATTCAAAGTAATCATCATGGACCAAGGGCCGCAGTGCCTCAAACCCAGTAATGCACCAACAATGGCTCGTGAGTAATTCACCCCTCAAAGGGCACCGAAACGGGATAAACTTATATAAGACCCAATACAAGGGTCTTGTATGAGAAGGAGCAGAGAGTAGTCACACGCAGTCTAAATTATGAAGATAGAAGTATCATCCCATACAAAAAGCATGCATGAACCCAAGCCCATACTGGTGGTCATCCTTGTTTGGTACAACCAAAGCTGTTGACATAGTGCCAAAACTTGCAATGCCAGGATTGTAAGATCAGGTTTGCCATAAGTGAACCCATAGTGTAGTGCTAAGACTAGAAGGTGCCTGTACTGAGATGGGAGGTGCAGTGTAAAGCTCCACCCACTAGAAGATCCACCTGCAAATTATCCAAACTAGGGAGCCTGGTTGAGTCCAAACTTTCATAAAAGAAAGTAGGTCCATTTAGAAGCCAAAAGTGTATGATATAATACACTTAATTCCAGACGCCAGACGTGAATGATAACAACAAATAGCAAACACCCTTGTAAGGGTGGATCAAGCATTTGAAGATACAGTTTAAGCACATAAAGGTGCTGTTCCAGAAGAAAAGAACAAACAACATCAGTAGACCACAGGATTGGAAGTCTCCCACACCTGTAAAATGAGGAACAAAATGAGAAATTGGTAAGAAAGTACATCAACAGGGTGGATACATGCCAGCTAAAGCCATTGTTAAGTAAGGGATTTGAACAGAGCTGAGGATGTGTTCACTGTCTGAAGTATGTCGAGGAAAGGAGATATAAGAGTTGATTGTGAGGGTGCATATCATAAGCTATCAGAGCCCAAATAGAATCAACCCTATAGCAGAAGTGCAATGGACCTGACCAAGTCTACAAAATGAGACAAGCTGGGTACACAAGGGAAGCACACAAAGCAGAGTCACGAAATTATGCCAGAAAGTAACCATAAGCGAATCACTTGAACTAAAAGAACATACGCTATGAGCTACTGAGCGATACCAGTTTGTGTCAAAAACTAGTTTCCAAATATGCTTTTGAGGATTGCAAATAAGCGTGTCAATCCCAAGGCCAAACCAGTTAATGCAAGAACCAACAAGCCAGCCTGGCGGAGTACCCTGAATTAAGGCCATAACAGCAGGCGCAACCCAGAAAAAATAGAACGTGAGCATTAGTCGCACAAACCTAGAAGTGCACATAGTATGCAAACCAAGTGCATCTGAATTAGTTTCAAAACATCGAAATTGGAGAACAAAACACTCGACATCAAAGCAAGGATGATAATACCTTTGAAAGCATGCGAACATGGCCATCAAATTCAAGATGGTGGTTATCAACGCAATGTAATTAGCATATTTCAGAAGATCTCGGGTAATGAAATGAGAAAAAGAAGGGTGCGAGAGATATACCTGGGGATTGCTTAAGAGGCTTAAACAATTACGGGCAACACTTACGGATTTAAAGCATTGAGGAAGAAGGCTACGAAATGAAATTCGGGACTGATCTGTAACTGCGACATGTCAAGAAAATTCCCAGGAACAACACCGCGGGCTCACCAAACACATGATGACAGAGAAGCCATAGATCTAGTAATCAAATGCTCGGAACGTCCATGAGCAGTGACCCGGGGCAGATCTGGTGAAGGTAACGTGTTGGAGTGAAGCAACCATGGCCGCCTGTCCCAATTATCATCAGTAAAGAGGCTGATAATTTGAGCAAACCTAAACCAATTAAGGACCCAATTGAGCACCTCTAGAGAAGGACCAGTAAGTAGACAAATGGAATGTGAGGAGAGGCGAGAAGGAAAGGCTAAAGGGAAAAGGCTAATGATGGCAAAACTACAATCAGGAGGCTTCTTGCGTTTTTTGGTGGTCATGGCTGGGTAAAGAAGGCACATGAAATAGAATGTGTTATCTTTCTCTCTCTAGAGTCTCTAACTCTCGCTAAAGTGGCCCATAGTAAGAGCTGCTGGAACATGATCACTTTAATCATAAG
>NCQS01067091.1:0-14618 GCA_002740445.1 Pachycereus pringlei
CTGGGCCAAAGAAGAAGAGAAGGTGGAAGGGACAAAGAAAAGAAAAGAGAAAGGAGGGGGCGCCTGGGCTTGGGCCGAGAAGGGCATGGCTAGGCTAGGCTTGCAAGCTTGAATGCTGGGTTGCTTCTTTTCTTGTTCTGTTCCCTTCCTTTCGGGCTATCTTCTCTTGGTACAATCTTTGGGAATTTTATTCATTTTGCACTTTCCCAATCCCTACAAAATAAATAAAAATATATTAAAATTCTAATTTAACAATTTATTTCGAGCAAATATTAGATAATAAAAGGGTATAAAGTATCATAATTTTTGGTTGAACATTATGCAATTGCATACACTTAAAAAGTTCTTGCATATAAATATATGCAATCCCATATCACTATAAAATTGTTATATATATTACATTAAGGCAAAACACCTTCAAATTAATTCCTAATAGACAAGTAGTAAATTAGTTGATAGTATGGTGAATAGGCGTCAACTTCAAAGTTGGAAGTGTTATTGTGTAATACCCCTGACATATAGTCTCTTATCATCCAATCCCTCATTTTTTTTTGGCCTTGTTTGCGATTTGAAAATTCCAATTGGGAGTCAAAGGAGTAGACTTGCTACAAGGAACAAACCTAGTGGTAGCCACTAGGGTGCAACAGCAGACCACAGGTGTCACTTCCCAAAGCAGTTTCCTACATCTTTTCCATTTTCTCCTTTATTATTATTATTATCATCATCATCATCATCATCATCATCATCATCATCATCATCATCATCATTATTATTATTATGGTCGTTATTGTCATTGTTATTGCTCTTGTTATTGTCGTTGTCATCATTGTCGTCATCGTTGTTGCTGTTATTATAATTAATTTTATTACTATATTGTTATGGTTATCATATTACCTTTCATGCAAGCCCATGTACAAATGTTCTACATTTATACATGCAATTTTTTTAACTTTATTTTGATCTCTTTATTTTATGCAAGCATATATGCACAGTATCATAGGTTGTCTAATATCAATGCATGGATTATGGATGTGAGATATTACAAACTTCTGCATCAATCATGTGAGTAATAAGCAACAATGGGCCATAATTGTTTATAACATGAACAAAGTGCACAACAGACGTCAAAGCTTTGCAAAAGGTTCTAACAGTTATGGATTTAGTTTGGCTTAAGGCTATTGGTCAAGAAAAGGGCTTGTGACTCAAGGCTTGGTCTCCCTTTGAGGATAGGATGCATTTTAAACAATGTTATGTATTCCTCTAAGTTTATGCTAAAGCAGAGTTTTACAAGTTGGATTACCCTTATAGAGGCAAAGGTCCTTTTGTGTAGGGGGAAAAAAATGTTTTTAAGGGGTTTCAAAGTTTAAAAGAGATATCGCTAATGGGCCTGTGAGGTGAACCAAGTTCTATTCAATGTTAGCGATTGCTCCTAGTGCAATAGAAGATGCCTAATTAAGAAAATTTTAAAGTCTAGAGATTTAATGTTTTTCTAATTTTGAATCCTTTTTATGTCTTACCTATTTAAGCATCTCCAATACGATCGCCATTGAAGGTGCCACAACACAGGTATTCCGATCCTGCCCTTAGTGAAAGCGACTGGTCTTTTGCTATGTACTTTGGAAAGAAGGGAATAAAGGCATCACCATATTTTAGGAAAACTTGAATTACCTTTTTAAAGAAAATAATTTTTAGAACAATCCTTGAGATCTCGGATGGGGATTGACTTAACTGCAAGGTAGTACCAAAGTGCTGGGCTAAGGGCTGAAAGTACAATCGATGGTTGTGACATAAGTTTGCCTACTGACATCGCCAATTCAATATGACATCTACTAAGGATTTAAAAGAAACATCAAATGGCAAGTTCCATATAACAATGTCTATTTTCGTACAATTTTCAATTTTATGGTGATTTAGCACATCAAAGACATGATTTTGTGTAATCTCTTCAATTAGTCATGTTTACATGCTAAGTAAGCGATAAAAAAAGCAATGAGATTTAATGTCCACTTAGTTAATTACATAGGTTTAAAATCAATATGTGCATAAGGAGGGCAATAAAGATGGATCAAATAAAAACATGCCAATCAAAATTAGTAATGAAACATAGAAAGATTGAGGGAAATAACAAACCAATTTATTATCTTTTTTCTGTACTTAGGATTTACCTCGATTGGATTTGGTAATGCTAGTGTTCAGCGCTCTTCAGACTCCAAATCAACTGCATAGACGGTTAGAGGTTACTCCCAAAGTACCTTCTGTAAACGGGGATAGATTGGATTTTTAATATTTTGGAAATTTATTTTAGCTGACTTTTGTTAAAAGTAGAGAGAGAGAGAGAGAGAGAGTGATAGTCTCTAGAATAAGAGAAGAAAGTAGATGAAGGGTTTTCTCTTTAGCTATAGGAGAAGAGAAGAAGAGAATATACTAATGTGTGTTTAAAGAGGATGAGAGAAACCCCTTTTTATACTAATTACATGGAGGAGGATACCCCTTGGGCTTTGGGGAAACACCAACGATTGTACTCTATAAACAAGGTTAGTGAATGTTCTAAGGTTTTCTCCACCAAAATTTTACCTTGCGGTGCAAAGTGGATGTAGTAGCAAAGGACGAAATGCCTCCTAGAATCAACTATAGAAAAGCATATCCAAATGGCAGGCCACTAAGCCTGTTGCTTTCTCTTGGTCAATTTGTTTAGGACAAATAACATTAACCTATGACCTTCAATTCAATCAAATTTTTTTTTTTTCATAGAAACATAATTATGTGTAGTTTCTAATATATTATGGTTTTGACATTTGGATGAATGTGGGGAGAGTTATAAGTCTCAGAGTGAAAGGCTATCGATTTCTATGGACATCTCTCTATTCGAGGCATATCTCTTCAGTGATGGTTGAATTAGAGCTTATATTGCACATGCCTATGTCATTAGTTATTGTATTTGTACTTATAATATGTTGTTAGAAAAATCTTTCAATGAGGGAGTATCTTACCACAAACTAATGCATTTTAACCCTTAATTGGAGTTTTAAAAAAGGCATAAATAGTTATCAGTCATTGAATCACCATAAAATGGGCTAGTTATCCCCTTATTTGGCCTTTATATAAATTATTTTGGATCTTTTAAATATCTTCGTGCTTTAGGAAGTTTAAAAGAAAGTCCACTGATGAGTTGAGTAAATGTCAACATTAGATCATCAATGCATATAGCACATTATATGTTTTAATATATCTTTTAAGGACACATTTACAATTTTAATTAAGGAAACTATAGCTAGCTAAGGAGGAGAAATAGGTAAATGGTTGAGGACATTAGGAGTTAGAGATGAAGGAGAAAGAGAATAACGAGAAAGAGGGAACAAAACACAAGAAGAAGAAGAAAACAAAAGAGAAGAAGCCTGAGAAAGGAGAGAAACGAGAGGAGAAGCAGGAAGACACTGCCACCTCCAAAGAACCTAATTCTGCCAAGATGCCTAATCATGATTGCCTTTCATGATATTATCTCTACGTGATTCTATATAGCAATGAATGTTTTTTTTTCCCTACATGATAACTTAGTATATCATGAAAGAATATAATTTTTCTCTTAGCTTCTTGAACTTCAATGAATTACATGCTTCATAATCATAAAATTCAATGATGATCTTAACCTTTGTCATGCTTAGATTATATCGTATTAATACGACAAAGGGTAGGAAAAAGATCTAATGTCTTAGTTAAATGCATGTCATCTAAGATGCAATTCATACATGCTTAAAAAATGCATATTTGACATGACTAAAAGGGGATTATATATTATGAGCATAATTGCATTTCTTACTAAGGATTTAGGGGGACAAAATGCCTCATGAACTTGGTTGCATACCATACAATATTACTTGATAACAAATGTGGCCTTTCATCATAAAAAGGGGAGATTGAAGGGTCCCTCAATGTGCTCCAGCTAAATATGTTATATACTTGCATAACTTTTGAGTTCAGGGAACATTTGCTATGATGGAACAAAAGTTATGATTATGGGTCATTAAATTGGACATGACAAATTATTATGGCATTGCTCATATACTTAAGTGATCATTGGTAACTTGACATCAAGTCCCTTAAGTCATTGTATGCTTGGTTGCTCAAAGCAACAATTCAGCATCTTAAATATCATAGTGAAGGAATTTGGTAAGCATGTTAGAAGTTGAGTCATGTTAGTGACACAAAAAGTCAACCACTTAGAATGGGCTTTGAATATAGTTTATGACACTTAGTGGAATTTCGTTGAGTCGGGAAATTGTATAGCAAGTGTAGTTATTATTTTCATCAGAAACATGCATTTTGTTTGTAAGCATAATGTAGCATAAGTTCTTGGATGAATATGTTCTTACCTTGTCTACAATTTGGCTATGTGAATTGCCCTTAAAAGTTGGTGAATTATCTTGTATGCTTAATTGAACTAATTTTCAATTTAATTAGTTTATTATCTTGCCACTTTTCAGCTAGTCAACATTAAAAAAAGCAAGATGAATTTATGGCTTTCACTACGTTATTAGTATTGTTTTGAAAGCATAGAAAGATATTTCAAATACATTACAAATAAGGAAAGGCCTAAGAAGTACCACATGCAAAAGCAACCAATAGTCAACCATGCCTAAAACAGGTAGTTATCGATGTCAACGCTTGAAAAAGCCTAGCTTGCCTTATCAAATGAAGAAAGTAATGACTAAGACAATTAATAAACGCTAAAAATTTGCCTCCCCCAGATAAATGAAGCCAAGACTGGGTGTTGTAGATCTTGAGACAAGGAGGAAGTGCTAAGGAGCTTGAACTAGCTACTAGCTATTAGAGAGGAGAATCCACATAATATTCGATACATTTTGATGGCTACATCTGTAAGGATCCACCTCCCTAGGGTACGGTCCCCCATAAATAACTAGCGCTTATTGCCAGGTACTTTCATGTTTTTCCAGAAGATGTAATGTAATTATTTTTTATCTTTTTTTATTGCTGGCCAGGCAGAACTGGGCTATAGGTTTATGAGTGTAGGCCCAATCTAGGATCCAATAGTGAGTTCTGCGGTCAGATTAGGTACCCTGATTATGGTCTAGGTAGATTCTACTGCCTATATCCCATTCTATTTTCCTTTTTCTAGCAGTACATAAACATATGTCAGACTAAATTAATAAAGAATTAATCTTTAGCTAAATAGAGTTGCCAGTGAGTTTTTAGGAAAACTTACAAACTGTGACATCGTTCGAACCAAATCAAATCAATATGGACACCGAAGGGGCAAAGTGATGCTATTTCAAAAGGATTGTGGACAAGCCCGAGTAATCCTAAGTGGGAGAACCCATCCTGGCCCCTTGGTTTGGAGCTAAGGTTCTAGATTCGGGGGCGAAGGTATGGTGATGTGATGGAGTGCACCCTATCACCATCCATCATCACTGACAACCTCTACTAATCAATGTAGAAAATTAAAACTTAATCATATTAACATACATCTATGTAACCACTTAGAATAATACATATAACCATACAAAATGTACAAACTTTAGTCCAATGCAAACAAAAACTAAAGTAAATCGGATGTGTAACTACTTAAAGATTACATCTTTGATAATTTAAAATCAAAAATCACAAAAGAGAATTAGAGTATAGTGGTAGGGGAAAGATAGAGGTTTTTACCCTCAGGATAACGCATCTAATTTACCTGGAAACCCAGTAGAGTGATGTCTTGTAATAGTTAATCCAATTCTCTACCTTCAATGTGCAGAGTATTTCTCTCCTTAATTTTTGATGCTTTGCCCTCCCTAATATTTTAACATGTTTTGTTGTCTCTAACAAATGCCTAATCCCTCTAATTCCATGCCTATAACCCTTAGGGGTGGCCTCTTATTTATAGTGGTTGAGCGGATAGTTTGAATCAGTTTAGAAATAGGAGACCTAATCCCAGTCTCATTAAGGTTAACCTAAATAAGTATACTAATTCAGCTAGAATTTTAATTAATTGGTCTTAATAAAGTAATCAACCTAGAATTCTAGTTAATTAAGCCCATTTAGTAGAAAAAGACTCGGAGAAGGGGAGCTCAGCTGGGTTTCCATCTAGAGGACTCAACCTAGCTCTTAGAGACAGGAACCCACCAGGGTTCTTGGGTTGGGCTGTAGATAGCCCAATTTGTTTTAGCTATTACTTTCATGTCTGACCTTCACCTTCATTGATCCCTTTTTTCTTGAAAGCTTATTGAGTATAATTTCTAACAAAAATAATTTCATAATATTTAGATAAGTGTGGAACAATATATATGAAAAATAGTGAACAAGTGTCATTTTAAAGACAAGTCCAAATATTCGACTTGTATCTTTGTCATTGCTTATCAGACTTTGATGCATAATATATCACTAGAAAGTTTATTCAATGAATAATGTTGATGCCTATACTTAATAATCTTATACTCCCTAGAGTGTATCTCAACTGGACACCGAACATTGTTAATTTGGGCCTATTGGGGTTTCTTGGGCTCTATTAGCCTCTTGGGCTTGAATTCAAGGATTACTTTGCTAGGCCTCTAGGTACACAAGTTGAGGTATAATTTTCATCATTGTGCAATTAAAAATAAGATGTCATTTTTAAGTGTCTCTGGCCTCATTCAGCTATATCAGCCCACTTGGAGAATGAAGATCATATATACAGACCCCAGCTGCAGACAAAAGATTATAACACGCANNNNAAGTATTCAAGTCATCATCTTAATCTTCATTATACTCTTAAGAGCTTAAATTGAAATCCATTATAGTCTTTGTACATAGATTGGTTATGTAAGGTAAGAGGGTTGAGAGAACTTTGCTTGTGAGAAACTGAGGTCTAAATAGGCTTCCATTCCATCTTAGTAGGATTTGCACGAAATCACTTGAAGAGGAGCTTGAAGGGTTTGATGTCAAGGTCCTACGATACACGCTTGAACTCGTATCTCAAGGAGATCAATTAGTTCAATCCCATGGAAAGATTCCTTGGGCGATGATTAGCCTAAGTTGCTTAGATGAACATCATTAAAAAAAAATCACATTACTTCATATATTTTATATTTTGCAAGGTTTCCTTGATCTGTCAGTTTAGCGTCCTTCAATTAATTTCATCTTATTATATTTGAGCTTGAGTTTTTTATTTGCAAGTATTATATGTCCCCTATTCACCTCTTTTTAGGATGGTGTGGCTTAATTATGACCAAAAATAATGAATGTTTGTGATGAATTGTGCTTATTTGTCAATACGAAAAATGCTTATCATGCCAAGGATTAAATGTCTATTATTACCTATGTTAAATGTCCACCACTTCAACACCTCAATTGTTATGTATTCTTAATTAGGCTTTACAAATTGAGATTGTGCATAAAGAGATCAGTGAGCTAGACCATTGACACTTTTGAACAAGTGTCT
Organism: Pachycereus pringlei; assembly: GCA_002740445.1. Lineage (NCBI taxonomy): Eukaryota > Viridiplantae > Streptophyta > Magnoliopsida > Caryophyllales > Cactaceae > Pachycereus > Pachycereus pringlei. The sequence continues at coordinate 7,418 of NCQS01067091.1, forward strand.
TAAGTTATTTTGAAATATGGAAGAGTAAAGAATCATGATTTATTATTTTTGAAGGCATTTAATAAATTAATGCAAGGAATGTTTTGAAGATGTTCTAGCTATTTTTCCAGGTTGGCTATAAATATTTTTTTAGCTTCAATGGCTCTCCTAAGAGACTTGGCGTTGACTAAGAAAAAGAAAAGAATAAATAATGGATTATGGAAAGTTTATTTTCTTTTTAGTTATTATTTTTAGGAGTAAGTTACGTTGATCTAAAGTATGGATGCCGTGAGCCAAGAAAAAATCAATCTAGGTTGGTTAAACTCCTCACAAGAACTAAGAGGAGGAAGGAAGAATATTATTTTCTAGAAAAGTTTCCTTCTAATTGTGGTAAAATTGAAAATGTAAATAAATGGAGGAACTCTTAGGGAAAATGAAGCACTGAATTATTAAAGATTTATGAATTAGCAATGGGAAATTTATTGAAATGAGGACTTGACAAAGAATCTAAATTTTTATGAGGGATTAAGGGCATTATGGTGGTAAGAAAAATACTGCAAGGACTGAGGAGTAATTTAATTAAGGAGGGAAAATGAAAGAAGCAGGTAAGATTACTTAGCAAAGGTCAAAAAGATTTGGAGGTAGATTTGCTAGCATGGGGATTAGTTGTTTTGGGAGAAGAGAATGACGAAAAAGCCACTTAAATGGATTCCAAAGCATGCCCTTAGAATCACCAAAACCCATTAATAAGCCTTTCCTGTATACCACTCCAAAAACATCTTTTCACTCTTGTCTTTCTCTCTTTCTTTCTGTTCCCCTTCCTTCCCCTTACTGCTACCACTAGCAGGGCCATCAACTGCCGTCCATCGTCATCATCACTATAGATGACCACCACCCCTCTTCCTCATCTACTTGTTGTTTTGGGAATTTTAACACTTGAGGTATAATTCTAGGCTTTATCCATCCCATTCGAATTCTACCCACTTTCTCCTTTGTTAAATCTTTTGTGTACAAATGTGGAATTTAATTTAATTTAAGTGTTTAAAGTATGAAAATGGGGTTGATATAGTTAAAAGTTTAGTTTTGGGTTTTGCTGGATGATCAATAAGCATGGACATTCTTATCTCAAATTGATTATGACGATTTATGATTAGCAAGTTGAAAAGTTGTCTTTCAAAGCAAAATTATGAAAACCTAAAGGAGGAAAAAAGAGGATGACGGTAATATTAAACTCTTGGTTGCTTGATTATGACAAAAGTTTGAATCTAATTTTGTGATTCAAATTTCAAATTGACAATGCAGGTGTATCCATGACTAAATATTAAGTGTGAATACTTTAAAAATTCGGGTGTCAAGGTGAGGAATTTAATTTGAAGGGTAAAGTAAAGAAGTTATGTGGAAAAGATAATAGAATTGGATTATAAAAAATTAAATTAAAATGATGTTTATGTTTTTCTTGTCTTGAGTTAGCTAGGTACTTGAGTTGCTAAAGTCAAGTAAAAATTATACATATTTAGGTTATATGATTGCAGAAAGCTAAAGTTAAGAATTGTAAAGTTTATTTTATGAAGATATTGTTTGGGATCTTGAACAATTTATGAATTTTTATGTGATAGATGCTATTGTATTTTGTGCCTACATAGCTCAGACTAAGGGGGAAATGTAAGGATTATGTTTTAGAAATGCAAAGATGAGCGAAATGTGTTTTCTTTAAAAATGACTTCCCCTAACTTACTATTTCCACTTTAAAGAAAAACCCCCTTTTTGAAAAATGTTGGAATATGAAAGAATAATCCTTTAAGTCATTTGAAAAGAATTTTATTAAAAAAGCTTTGGTTAGAAGATTTTAAAAAGGTAAATAATGGTTTCATCGGATATCTTCCAAAAGGGAAAAATCCTCTTATTAAAGAAAGTCCTAAAAGAAGCAAGTTAGTAGAGCCTTCATGTAATGATTACTTTTGGATAATGGGTTGCACTTCAAGTTAAGAGAAACCTTTTTAGGCTTGTAAACTAAAGGTTCTTTTAAAGAAGGTAGTTGAAGTCTAAGAAGGAAGTCTTAAGTTGAATTAGCTAAAAGAGAGCTAATAACTAGCAAGCGAAGCTTACAATTATTTGAATGAGTATAGAGCGAGTCACTTAGACATAAATATCCAAACAAAGAAAGTTCCCTAATCCAAAAAGTTATAGTTTAACTGAAAAGAATTTTAAGAAAAGCTAGTAAAGGTACGTCTATTGCCCATACATCTTTATTTGAATGTTTAAGTTAATGGAACAAGAACGTTATTATTTAAGCAAAGAATGATGAATGTTTTAATGCTTTGTGGATCTTTTTACTATTTTATTGGTGGACACGCTTATAAGAAGAGGAAAATGATCCATGTGAATGATGGGCTTGAGAGCACTCAAATTTCATAAGATCATATCATGGCATTCAATTTATGTTTTTAAGAAAGAAATACAAAGAAAGATCCAATGAAATCCCCTCCCTTATCCATTTCAAAATAAACTGAAGTTAACATTATCATGAGTGCTCACTGATCTTATAAAAATTAAAATTGACATTATGGGGGTAGACATATGGAGCCATCATCTTATTCTTCGAAATTATTCTGTGTATTTGGTTTTTAGGTGAGAAAGCTAAAGAACCACCTAGATAAGGGAAGGACACCATGGATGTTGGCCCAAAGATGTGAGCATTTGGATTTCTATTATGTGCAATTATGCTTTTATATATGCGTGCTAGTCTAATGAGGCTCTTGCATGCATCGAAACCTATCAAATGACCAAGTCTATCTTATGATTTTATACTTTCAAAGACTATATCTTGTTTCATACGTTTGAAGACTAAGTTTTCTTCAAGTTGCAATGTTTTAGGAATTAAGTGTTATTTGAATATGTATCTAAACAAGCATGGGAGAAAAAGATTTATTATCATGCTAAGTACCCTCTAAGTTGGAATTAAATTTATGAGAATGATGTTTGGAATTAAAGTTTTCTTTATGAGATTTTTCTAAGTTTGCTATGCCTTCTAAAATTAAGGGCATAAGAATTCAAGTATTTTAATAATGTTCATGAAGACTCTTAAGTTCAAGTTTAACCCTTTTAAAAAGGGGAGTTTTTTGAACTATATAACTAATTATTTAATTAAGAAATTTTATGAAATGCATTTCCTACTCTTGTTCCTGTAGGGGAACATTAGTAGTGTCCTAACTAAAGATGTTTTGCCATTGCTAGTTTTTGCTTTGAAGAATGATTATTACCAATTAAGGATTTAATAAGTAGGGGCATTATAACCACTATATGAAGTGATTGCTCGCAAGCAATAGAAATGAATTTTGTAGAGTTGTTTAAATAATGCTTCACACAACATGGAGGAAATGTTTATTAGTACATATCACATAGTAATTTTATATTATAAAATTATATCATATGGTAAAAGAACTCATAACTTAAGCATGTGACTCATTTTTAAAAAAATTAATCAAGTCTTGAGATAAGATATAAATTTGTTAAGAAATGCTTAGCATGAGAAGGACCAAATATTTGTTGATGCATAATTTAAGTACACAATACATATCGAGTGATTTTCATTACTATAAGAAGTAATAGGTTTGGACAAATGCTTATCCCAATAAGGAAAATTCATTGTTCATCCAACACGCTAGCCACTTGTTTCACTAGCACAATTATATCTTAGCATATGTAGATAGATAAGTTAGGGATTATAATATTATTACTCTGATAATGGGTTATTCTAGTTGTGTTGGTATGGTAGTAGAGTCAGGGACATAGTGTCTTAGAGTGATAATGAAGCAGAAAAGACAAAAGATAAAAGATATATAGAGAGAAAATATTTGGGGCCAAAGGGCACATGAGGCTTTAGGGGGAATTTTTGGGTTTTATTTATGTAATTCTTTATAAAAGTTCGAATTTATTTAGAGAGGAAAAAGATCTTCTCCTATCTTGTTTAAATGCTTACTACAACCTAGTTCTTCAAATTTCCATCTTTTTTAATTTTTAGTTTTTGTTCTTGACACGCATAAATAAAATATACCAGATTAAAGCTCTAATTTAATATTTATTTTGATAAAAATTTGCTACAAAAGTAAAGTAAAACTGTCAAAAATTTGGTGCAAACACCAACCTTCTTAAGGATTTAAAAGGGACATATGACGTCAAGAGTAGCTTGGACTTCCTTTTGCTTTGAAATCTCTCCTTCCTTAGATGAATCAACACTAGGTCTCCATACTTGAACTAGACATCTTTAATATGCTTGTTGGTGCGGGCTTGATAATTCAACCTTTTAATTCTTGCCCTCACCTTACATGGAGCGATTCTATTTTCTCGATTGTTTTCTTGCATCACAACTAAACTTGGCCCAATTAGGAAAGGGAACAAGTTGTAGCCATATAGAACTTAGAAAGGACATAATCTCATGGCCCTACTTGGTGCTCTACTGAATAAAGCTTAGCATGACAAACAAGCTTATCCCACCCTTTAGCATTCTTCTTCACAAGGACCCTACTTACAGCACCCAAGGCCATATTAATCACTTTGGTTTATTAATCTAGTTGAAGGTGGTAAGAGGTCCTAAACTTGAGGTGATTTCTCATTTTCTTCCACAAAATAAGCCAAGTGGCTCATGAACTTATTGTTTAGATCCAAAACCATACCTTTGGGTATGCTGTTGAGCCTCAAAACCTCTTTAGCAGAGAGTTCAGCAAGTAGGGTTGCATCATGGGTGGTATGGTGAGGAATGAATATGCCATCTTGAAGAATCTATGCTCCACCACCATGACAGACTCTTTATTCCTTTAGATCCTTAGAAAGTTAGTGATGAATGCTACACTCCCATCTTCCCATGAAGATTGTGGGTAGGAAGAGGTATGTAAAGATCTTAGGAAGGACATGGGTCTTGGCTAGTTTACAATTGAACTAGCTCCTCATAAATTGTGCAGTATCATTGTTAATCCTAGGCTAATAATCATTCTTTTTCTGAATGGAACAAGTCTTTTAAAGTCTAAAAAGATTGGAAAAGGATCCTTATAGATATGAGAATAAAGAATTCCCTATGGCACCCTCTTGGAATACATAATTTAGCTTTCTTAAATAAGAACTCATTTTCAATATGGAATACCTCTTGGGAATACTATGAGCACCTCTGAAAGACCTATTTAAAGACATCATCACTAGCATACATCTCTTACACCATTTAGAACCAAGAAACCTCAGATACAGTAGAGAGCACAACGCACCTCTTAGATAGTGTACTGACCATTCATTCAAGAGGCGATATTTGTGTCCGACCATGAACTAGAAGGTGTAGAGTTATTCTATCCTCTGAGCTTGTATTCCATTAAGGGAGCCTCAAAGCCTCATAGTTTAAATGTAAGATGAATTCTTTTCCCACCAAATTGTGCCCTTAATGGTCGAAACCTTATTCTCTAGTATAGAACTCTCTGTCATATGTCGAATACTTTCTGTTGGCATCATTGAGTTTCTAACTAAAGGGGGCAATGGCTTCCATTCTTAAGAGAGAATTGCCTTTATGCTAACATATGAGGTTTCACACTTAACTCAAACACTATGGAGAAGCTTGAAAGGGTAAGAATTATAACAGTTGTAACCTTGTGTTTGATCTCTTCAGAGGCGGCGTAAGCTTTCCAGTTCTACTCAATCTTCTTGTGTTCGAGAACTTCAACCATATGGGCTATGATTGAGCTAAAATTCTACTGCAATCATCTATAGAAAGAGGCTAAGTTGCTGGTCCCAAAATACTGTGTTTGACACCCTCATTCACCCTGAATGTTTCCCATAATAAATGCCAATTTCTAGGATTTTCTTGTTTGGGTTTTGGTTATTAGTAAGAAATAACAATTATTAAGAGTTCACAGTGATCAAGTTAAAAATTGCATCATATTGGAAGGTTAGAGCCAATAAACTATTGAACAAGCAATAAAAGTTCTATAAGGATGTTGCGGAGTGTTTATGAAAAACATCCTAGCGCATTCTACTATTGCCAAGCAGATCCATCTTGCAATTATTTTGGTTAGGTTCTAGCATGTGGGCATAAGTCATCGTATTGCTTGGCACAATTTGTGTCACTACAGCAGGGTCCAAGCATATATTTCGATCCTCTTTTACCACCTCTTGAAACCATCTTTCATTCTATCTTTCTCTCCTTATTTCTAGTTCATGGGGTAAAACCCCACTAGGGGGAATGCATTAGGTTATGTTAGGGTTATTTTAAATAGATATATGGAGAAGATTTAAGATTTCAAGTTTCCATGAATAAGTTTCTCTTCTTTTTTCTCTTGTCTTTATGTTTATTTGCTTATTTGTTATATTGGACAATTATTTGTTTAATTGTATTTTTATGCTAATATTACATTTAAATAGTTTCTTTACTTATAATTTGCCCTTTTGATGGTTAATTGATATTGCTTAGGCCTTAACCCATCTATTCATTCTAGAATTCAGTGTTTTCCCCCCTCATGACCACCAAGTGTATGATGAAATGCTTGAAATAGCTTTCATTAATGTTTTTTGGTGATTGACTTCGATTGAAAGGTGAGGCCAATTTGCTATTATGGACAAGGAGGATAGTTAAGATTTCGACATGAAAATAGTATGAATACTAGCAAGGTCCTAGGTTGCTATTGATGTAGCTTGATTGGGCTAACTCTAAGACAACAGGTGCTCAAAACACTTAGGCTAGTATTCGACCGTTGAAAGAGGGCTTGGGTGAGCTTTGATGGTACGATTAGCCATCTCTGGAAGCTAGCATAGACTTAGAAAAGAATGGGTTTGACTTGATTTATCGGTTGTCTTCGATAGTTTACTCACAATGCGAAGCCTTTTTGTGACGTTTCCTTCTCTTAGTTTTGCTTTCTAGCATACTTCATTTTGCCTAACTTGAAATACTAGAGATAACTGTTAAATATATTAAGCAGTTAATATATTTAACATCTTGCATATATGGTAAATACCTTTTGTGTATATATTCTTTCCTACTACCATTAGGATTTGTGTATATAAATACACCATGTAATCACCCTTGATTATTCAATAAAAAATACAGATAATCCTTTATGGTATCAGAGCTAAACTAGGTAAACCCTAGTCGATCCATCTTCTCCCTCCCTCTCCCAGTCGGCCGAACCCCCCCAGCACCGCCTCTCTCTCCGGCAGTCATGGCCGACACCACCCCCTCTCCTTCTAC